>NW_014650744.1:0-26257 GCF_001447265.1 Sturnus vulgaris
ACTGGGAATTGTTCCTGATTCACAGGCAAAGCAAACTGAGATTTTTCCTTCCTTCTTACTTGTTCCTGACTCACAGACAAGGCAGAAATGAGATTTTTTTTTTTTTCCTTCCCCCTTCACTGGGAATTGTTCTTGACTCGCACACAAGGCAGAAATGAGATTTTTTTTTCCTTCCCCCTTCCCTGGGAATTGTTCAGGGAGCTGAGCTTTGCACAGGTGACAGGCAAAGCAGAACTGGGATTTTCTTTAGTTCTTACTGCGAGTAGTTCTTGATTCACAAAGAAAGCAGAAGTGAGATTTTCCTTCCTGGGAATTGTTCCTGATTCACAGGCAAAGCAAACTGAGATTTTTCCTTCCCTCTTACTGGGAATTCTTCTTGACTCACACACAAAGCAGAAATGAGATTTTTTTTCCTTCCCCTTTGCTGGGAATTGTTCTTGACTCACAAAGCAGAATTGAGATTTTCCTTCCTTCTTACTGGGAATTGTTCCTGATTCACAGGCAAAGCAAACTGAGCTTTTCCTTCCTCCTTCCTGGGAATTGTTCTTGACTCACACACAAAGCAGAGCTGAGATTTTTCCTTCCCCTTTACTGGGAATTGTTCAGGGAGCTGAGCTTTGCTCAGGTGCTGCCTGAGGTGGATGGAGCCACTGCAGAACGTGTGATGAGCTCCTTTCTGCACAGGAAGGAGCCTTTTCTTGGCTCTTCTGGCACATTACAATTCCACAGTGTCCAGAAAAGCAGGAGGCACCCCATGGGAAGGGCACTGTGTGGATTTTTGTGAGGCTAACTCAGGTTTTTTTAAGGCTCACCTGAGCACATCCTGCTCAGCTTTGGAGAGCACTCAGTGCCTTTTGCTGGCTTCTGAAGAGCTCTGCTGCCTTCCTCCACTTCCTGTTGCTGTGGGCAGGAGCTGCACCTGTGTTTTTGTGCTGCTGATAGCAGCTCCAGATTGTTTGCTCTCAAAATGAAGGGTAACCCTCCAGTCTCCATCTGCTTATTCAGGACCTGATCACTTGATGGAGAGCACTAAGTGATGAACACACAGGCTGCTGAATTGCTGATGGCTTCCAGGCCAAATGAACTTTATTGTGCAGTTGATGAAGCTTATGGAGCAGAGATCATTTTTCTTCTTTTTAAATTGTGACTCCTCTGACGGGGAAACTCACCTCAACTTTTTAGCTTGCTTCTACAATTCTTGGGACCTTGTTGGGTACATGGAAGTCCTGAAGGGAAGGGGAAGAGAACAAGCTTCAAGTATCTGAAGGGGCCTACAAGGAAACCAGAGAGGGGACTCTTCATCAGGAACTTAAAGAGGAGAAATTTAAGTCAAATATTTGGAAGAAATTCTTGCCTGTGGGCATACTGAGCACTGACATGGGCTGCCCCTGGGAGAGTCCAATGCCAGGTTGGACAGAGCAGCCTGAGATAGTGGAAGGTGTCCCTGCCTCCATGGATGACCTTTAGGGTCCCTTCCACCCAAACAAGTGTGAGATTCTCTGAGCTGCAAACAGAGCAGCGTCAGCACCACAAAAGGATGTGGGTTACTTCTTGAGAGCGATGGCACGTTTGCAGAACACCTGGCAATTTGCATCTTACTGGTGGTTTTTTATTTCCCTCATACAAGAAGGTGAGAGTCTTTGAGGTTTACTGACAGCCCATTTATTTTTATTTTTTTTGGCTGTGTTTCAGACTGAACCCTAAAAACGTGCACCAGCGGCCCACGGTGGCGCTGCTCTGTGGTCCCCACGTGAAGGGGGCCCAGGGCATCAGCTGTGGCCGCCACCTCTCCAACCACGATGTCCACGTCATCCTCTTCCTCCCCAACTTCGTCAAGATGCTGGAGTCCATCACCAACGAGCTGAACCTGTTCAGCAAGACACAGGGTCAGCAGGTGTCCAGTGTCAAAGGTGAGCAGGGCCGGCTTTGTGTGTGTGGGGCAGCAGGGCCGGCTGTGTGTGTGTGTGGGGCAGCAGGGCCGGCTGTGTGTGTGTGTGGGGCAGCAGGGCTGGCTTCTCCTGGCAGCAGGGCTGGCTCTGTGTGTGGGGCAGCAGGGCTGGCTTCTCCTGGCAGCAGGGCTGGCTCCTGCCCGCTGCCCTGGCACCATCTAGTGGCACTGGCAGGCCCGGGTGGCTGCCCAGAGGCTGCAGGGACAGCAGGCACTCGGAGCCTGGACAGAGGAGCAGTTGTGCTGCCACAGATGTTTCCTGGGGAGCAGGGAGATGGGAAGAGCTGCCGTATGGAGCTGCTCTGGTGGGATAAGGAGCTGCCTTGTTCAGCGTGGTGGAGCTGGGGGGGAATGAGGGTCCAGCTGCTGCTGCAAAGCAGGAACCAGCTGTGCTGAGCCACTGGCAGCAGCTGTCAGGATTCCCATCTCAGAATAAACAGCTCCTTGGGGAATGCTGGCACTACAGCAGTTGTTTCCCAAGCTCTGCTTCATTGGAACTTCTGGGGAGAAACAAAGCTGGGAGTTAGGGCTGTGCTGTGCTGACAGAAAACACTGGAAAAGGTTGGAACAGGTTTTCCAGGAAATATCCAAGGATGGGGCTTGGAGCAGCCTGGGATAGTGGCAGATTTCCCTGCCCATAGCAGGGGGTGGGATGAGATGAACTTTAATGTCCCTTCCAACCCAAACCATTCCATGATTTTGCATTGAGGAGTCTGTGATCCATCAGGGAGTGCAGCAGGTGAGAGTGACAGAGCTCGGTGGGGCAGGCAGCAGTGCAGCACAGTTGACAAGCTGAGCAGTGCTCAGAGTCCTGCTCTCTAGTTGTATTCCCACAGGTGTGTTCCAAAAAGCAGCAGTGGAATAGAAAATGGTATTTTCTGATGGACACTGCTCCCCTGGGCTGCCTGGACTGCTGAGGGTTTTAGCTGTGAGGCTGGGCACGTCCCCAGAGTGCTGCAGAGCTGTCCAGGATGGGTGTGTGTGGGAGAAGGATGGCAGTAACAGCAGCCAAGGCCAGGGTGGAAGCCAAACCCCAAACCTGCTGATGGTGCAGCCGTGTCTGTGTTTCTTTCAGACCTCCCAGACACCCCGGTTGACTTAGTGATCAACTGCCTGGATTGTCACGAAAATGCCTTTCTGAGAGACCAGCCTTGGTACAAAGCAGTGGTGGACTGGGCCAACCAGAACCGGGCCCCTGTGCTGAGCATAGACCCCCCCATGAGCGAGATGGAGCTGGGCATCGATGCCAAGTGGTCGCTGGCCCTGGGGCTGCCGCTGCCGCTGGGCGAGCGTGCTGGGCGTGTCTACCTCTGTGACATTGGCATTCCCCAGAAGGTCTTTCAGGAGGTGGGCATCAACTACCACTCACCCTTTGGCTGCAAATTCGTCATCCCCCTGCACTCTACTTAGAGCCCTCCTAAGAGGAGGGAGGAGCTCTGTGGAAAAAAAAAANACTTCGTCAAGATGCTGGAGTCCATCACCAACGAGCTGAACCTGTTCAGCAAGACACAGGGTCAGCAGGTGTCCAGTGTCAAAGGTGAGCAGGGCCGGCTTTGTGTGTGTGGGGCAGCAGGGCCGGCTGTGTGTGTGTGTGGGGCAGCAGGGCCGGCTGTGTGTGTGTGTGGGGCAGCAGGGCTGGCTTCTCCTGGCAGCAGGGCTGGCTCTGTGTGTGGGGCAGCAGGGCTGGCTTCTCCTGGCAGCAGGGCTGGCTCCTGCCCGCTGCCCTGGCACCATCTAGTGGCACTGGCAGGCCCGGGTGGCTGCCCAGAGGCTGCAGGGACAGCAGGCACTCGGAGCCTGGACAGAGGAGCAGTTGTGCTGCCACAGATGTTTCCTGGGGAGCAGGGAGATGGGAAGAGCTGCCGTATGGAGCTGCTCTGGTGGGATAAGGAGCTGCCTTGTTCAGCGTGGTGGAGCTGGGGGGGAAGGAGGGTCCAGCTGCTGCTGCAAAGCAGGAACCAGCTGTGCTGAGCCACTGGCAGCAGCTGTCAGGATTCCCATCTCAGAATAAACAGCTCCTTGGGGAATGCTGGCACTACAGCAGTTGTTTCCCAAGCTCTGCTTCATTGGAACTTCTGGGGAGAAACAAAGCTGGGAGTTAGGGCTGTGCTGTGCTGACAGAAAACACTGGAAAAGGTTGGAACAGGTTTTCCAGGAAATATCCAAGGATGGGGCTTGGAGCAGCCTGGGATAGTGGCAGATTTCCCTGCCCATAGCAGGGGGTGGGATGAGATGAACTTTAATGTCCCTTCCAACCCAAACCATTCCATGATTTTGCATTGAGGAGTCTGTGATCCATCAGGGAGTGCAGCAGGTGAGAGTGACAGAGCTCGGTGGGGCAGGCAGCAGTGCAGCACAGTTGACAAGCTGAGCAGTGCTCAGAGTCCTGCTCTCTAGTTGTATTCCCACAGGTGTGTTCCAAAAAGCAGCAGTGGAATAGAAAATGGTATTTTCTGATGGACACTGCTCCCCTGGGCTGCCTGGACTGCTGAGGGTTTTAGCTGTGAGGCTGGGCACGTCCCCAGAGTGCTGCAGAGCTGTCCAGGATGGGTGTGTGTGGGAGAAGGATGGCAGTAACAGCAGCCAAGGCCAGGGTGGAAGCCAAACCCCAAACCTGCTGATGGTGCAGCCATGTCTGTGTTTCTTTCAGACCTCCCAGACACCCCGGTTGACTTAGTGATCAACTGCCTGGATTGTCACGAAAATGCCTTTCTGAGAGACCAGCCTTGGTACAAAGCAGTGGTGGACTGGGCCAACCAGAACCGGGCCCCTGTGCTGAGCATAGACCCCCCCATGAGCGAGATGGAGCTGGGCATCGATGCCAAGTGGTCGCTGGCCCTGGGGCTGCCGCTGCCGCTGGGCGAGCGTGCTGGGCGTGTCTACCTCTGTGACATTGGCATTCCCCAGAAGGTCTTTCAGGAGGTGGGCATCAACTACCACTCACCCTTTGGCTGCAAATTCGTCATCCCCCTGCACTCTACTTAGAGCCCTCCTAAGAGGAGGGAGGAGCTCTGTGGAAAAAAAAAACCAAGCTGGATGCTGAGTCTGGTGACGCCTTAAAAAAAAAAAAAAAAAAAAAAGAGGAAAAAAAAAAAAAGGATGTGAAGTTCTGGAGGGTTTTTGCTTTCCCCAAAGGAACGTTGTGTATTTAAAAAGAAAAAAATGGAGTAAAATGAAATGGAAAAAAACCCCTAAAACAAACAAAACAAAAGAAAAAAAGAAGAAGGAGGAGGAAGCGAATTGTTCCTGTTTCGTTCTCTCGTGCCATGGGGTGAAGGAGTGTGCAGGACCGTGGTGTCTGTCCCCTGCTGCTGCCCAGCCCTGGCTGGCACGTGGTACAAATAAGGGTAGTTTGGAGCCTTGAGATGTGGTTCTGGTCCTTGTGCTTGGATATTCCCAGCAAGGACATCCTGGTGGGAACAGCACCCCGTGATTGTGTAGAAATCCCTTGTGTCGAGGGGAAATCTCGTTTTGTTCCCGTGTTGTTTTTGACTGCCCCATCCCTGGTTTGTGTTCTGGAAGGCAGCTGCAGCTCCCTGTCCTTCCCAGCCCCTCACGGGGAGGGTTCCCTGTTTGGAAAGCTTGTGGCAGGAGCCAGAGGCTCACCTTGGGAACGCTGATGTCCTTCCTCAGCTAGGCCTTACTGCTTCTGTGCTGTTGTCTTCTCTTTGTTCTCTCTGTGGGGTGGAGGCTTGGTGTGGAAAAGAACTTTTCCAGGATCCTCGTGGGGTTTGGGATTGGTTTCTTTTGTTCTTTCTCCATGCTGGCCCAGCGATGGGGGAGTGGAGCAGGGCAGGGTTGCTCTGGGGTTGTTGGGTGCCTGTTTGGGGTAAGCTCCCCTGTCCTTCCAGCATCCCTGCTGCATTTGGTGCGGTTTGGGAAGTAACTCACGGATCTGTTCATTCCCTTTGGGATCAAACAAAGCCAGTGTGTGGGGTGGGCCGGTGGCTTGGCCCCAGGAGGGGCTTGGCTCCTGTTTGCTGGCAGGAGAGGGCGTGGTGGGACTGCTGTGCTCCTGGAGGGCTGTGCCAGAGATCCTGGGTGGGATTTCCATCAGAAATCTGCTCTGGTGAGTTGGACTGCTGTCCCATGCCCGGCCAGAAGCGTCGGATTATCCTCTCCTGTGTTCCTTTTGTTGGCCTGGGTGCAGGGATGAGCTGAGGAGCCACCAGCTCGGTTTGGCAATCATCTTGGGCACCAGCGTGCTGTCCCCTGCGTGCCCCTGGAGAACTGCAGCTGCAGGAGGAGCTGCCAGGCCGAGCTGTTCCTGGGGAGGAGCTGCTGGGAGCTCTGCTGCTCCTCTCACATTTCAGCCGTGGCCAGGGCTCCTGCACCTCACAGCCCTGCTCCAGGGGAGCCACATCCCTGGGAAGGCCGAAGCACAGGGACCAGTCCAGTGTGGGTCCAGCCCACACTTTAGCCACTTTGGGTCCAGCCCAGCTTTAGTCAGGCACTCACCTTTCCTTTCCTCTGCTAGAACAAAGGCCAGGGCTGCCAGAGGAGCAGGGAAGAGCCTTCCCTGCTCAGAAAGAAGCAATGGCAGGGTCCAGCCTGGCAGTGTGGAGGGCCCAGCAGGCTGCTGAGCAGCGGGCTCACCCCGAGGCCTGTCCCCCCCTGCACGTTGCCATATCTACCTCAGCAGGACCAGGGGCTGTGCCCAGGCTGGCTGCAGCCCTGGTTCCCCTCAGCACTGCTGGCCTGGGGGCTCTGCCCTGGGTCCTGGTGTCCCAGTGTGCCCCACGGTTCTGCCCCAGGCTCTGGTTCTGACTGGGACAGCACAGCAGTGTGGTGGTTATTCACAACACAAACATAAGGTTTCCCTCTGCATTTTTTTTTTTTTTTGTTCTTTTGGCTGTTTCCTCAGATCTTTACCCAGGTTAAAAAGGTTGTTGCTGTAGTCAGTGTTAGCTTTAGTCGCCTTATTTTTACTCTCTTTGCTCAAGACACTCAGTAGGAGACTTGCTGTTTCAATTTCTGCTTTCTGCAGGTTTTTCCTGCCCTTTCTGGGTTTGGCTGTTGAGCCGTAGCTTGTACACACGGAGCAGGGCAGGGTTGCAGCTGCCCTGCCTGGAAGGCACTGGAGCAGGGGATGGTGTTTGTGCAGGGATGGAGTTCTGGGAAGCACCGAGGCCCTGCTGGTTGCCAGCCTTGAACTAAAAAAATTAAAGTGAACAGTGTTGCACAGCAGGAGGGTTCAGCCCCTGGTGTAGGGAATGGGATTCCCCATCCCAAATCCGTGCAGGGTTCAGGCAGCGTGGGGCTGTGCTCACTGCCTGCTAGATTTGGGTATTTGGCTGTACTCCCCCTCACAGGCAGATGTTTCTTGGCTTCACACACCTGGAACGTGAGGTGCCAGCTCTTGTGGGGCACTCAGAGACCCAGAGCGGGGTCTGGCTGTGCTCGTGGCCGTCCCCACGGTGGCAGAGTTCATCCTGTAGCTGTGTTTGGGATAGTTCCCACCCCACCTGCCCCAGCAGCACAGGAACTGCCCTGGCTGCTGCTCTGCTGCCAGGTGACCATCACTGCACTGTGCCACTGCTTGGTGTCCCCATGTGTGACCTGATGTTTGTAACCACCAATTCCTGCCACTGCGGGGGACCATGCCCTGAAATAAAGTGCAACTCTTCATGTGTGCTATTGTGTGCAGCTGTTTATTTGTCTGCTCTCCTTCCAGAACCTTCCTCTTCCCTCTCGCTGATTCCAGGTGCTTTTTCACCGTGTCCCTCTTCCTTTGCACAACCCCAAACCCGCCTACAAGGGAAGTATCAAACAATAAGAAACACTTTATTTTAACTTTACAACATATAAATAGACAAATCTGTGCTTTCCAACGGAGCTTTCCTTCCATCTCCCCTCCCCAGAGTCCTTGTGGCAGCGCCCTCCAGCCCCTGTGGACTCGGGGAGGAGTGGGGCTGAGCTGCAGAGGCCAGAGGATCCATCCCGAGGGCTCCATCCCGAGGGATCCCTCTGTCATCTGCTCAGGTCCCGGCTGGCGCCACGCCCGCACAGCATCCGCTCCTCTGCCGAGAGCCCGGCAAAGAAAGGGTGCAGGAGAGCCTCGGAGAACGTGATCCGCTGGGAGGGGTCGAATTCCAGCATCCTCCTCATCAGGTCAAAGAGCTGCGCGTGCTCCAGCGAGTCGTGCAGCATGTATGTCTGAAAGGGACAGGGGACACTCAGCCAGGGGACACGGACACAGCCCGACGGGCTGGGCCAGCCAGGGCGGCCTTTATCCCAAATACAGCATCCCAGAGAGCTGCTTCCCATCCCAAATACAGCATCCCCCAGGGCTGCTTCCCATCCCAAATACAGCATCCCAGAGAGCTGCTTCCCATCCCAAATACAGCATCCCCCGGGGCTGCTTCCCATCCCAAATACAGCATCCCAGAGAGCTGCTTCCCATCCCAAATACAGCATCCTCCAGAGCTGCTTCCCATCCCAAATTCAGCATCCCCCACTGCCCTGATAGCCAGAAAGATCAGGAACCCTGGACCAAAGCTGTCTCCCATCCCAAATACAGCATTCCCCCTTTGCCTACTCCCCATCCTGCCCTAGCAGACCAGGATCCCTGCAGATGAGAGCAGTTCCTGTGGGATTTCCCCATCCCTGAGCCCCACAGCCCGACCCAGGGAAGGGAGCAGCACCCACCCTCAGGGGTTTGCAGTTCTCCTGGACGTATCTGCCATCAGATGTGTTCTCATCCCACACCAGGTTGCCATTGTGGAAGTATTTTTGCTTCCTGCAGGGGGAAGGTGGGGATCAGGCAGGATCTCTCCCTCCCATCAGGTGCAGGGGCCTGGGCTGAGCTCAGGACCAGGCTCTTACCGAGTTTTGTGCACCATGTGAGATGGGAGTGGCCCCAGGATTTTCTCCATCATGACAAGATGTTCACGGTTCTCATGGGTCTGTGAAGGAGCAGAGCAGTGGTGGGTTAGTCAGAGCTTGGGGAGCAGATGACAAAAGGTTTGTCACCTCTGCAGGGACAGGGGAGAAAGGATTCCACCAGGCCCTATCCAACTTCTCATGCTTTGCTTTTCCATTTCTTCAGAGAACAGAAATAACCTAAACCCAGAAATGATCCAAACTCTGTCCTCCAGCAAGGCACTCCTCCAACCATCCCTTTTCCAGGGCTCATTTTCACACTTAACTTCTCATTTTTAGTGCCTGGTGTGTGTTTCCCTCTCCTTCACCTAATTCTGAACCCTTCTGGACACCAAAGGTTTTCAGGAAGAAAAATCCAACCTGGAAGAGTGTGAAGCCACGGTAATACTCGAACAGAATGCAGCCAGTGCTCCACACATCACATGGCTGTGCCCAGCCCAGCTCTGCAAAAAAAAACAAAACAAATTGACTCCGTGCCCCCAACAAACCTCACCACATTTCTCATTGCTGAAACCACAGGGCTTCCACTCAGAGCTAGAAATTCTCTGCCCAAGAGCTGGAGCACTCCCAGGTTGGTTTTCTTCTAGCCAGCATCATCCTGGGGCAGCTGCTCCCCTGTGCCTCACCCCTGCTGGATCCCAGAAATCTGGGATTTTGGAGCTTTCTGTGATTCTGGGACTGACCCACTGGAGAACACTGCTTTTGACCTGAGGCCTTAGAAAAGGCTTCCAAATTTAAATGATAAAGTTAAAATCACAGGTGTGTAGTTAAATGAAAGTGTATGCTTTCACAAGATGAAAAGTTAAAGGTTTTATAATTTAATAATAGGTATGGGACAAGATTAAAAAAATTAAGTGTCTTTTTCAGTGCTCATCTTCCTTCTTCATGGTTTCAAATAGTAATTTCTAGTTAATGTCACACTGCAGGTCACGAGAATTTAATTATTAAAAATAGAAATAATATAAGTATTATTTCTCTATTAAACTGTTTAGCATTAAAACACCTTAAACTAGCTAAATTCATCTCCATTTTACTCGTTTCTAGCTGGTGGCTAGAAGTGTGGCTAAACATTCTGTACTTTTAATAAGATTTAATCAACAACCAAGCCCAAACGAACGAGAAAATTCATTTCCTTTGTGTATTTTTCAATCCTGACACACCCCAAGGCTCCCCAAAAGGAGCAATTCTCACCCAGAATCACTTCAGGGGGTCGGTAGTGCCGGGTGGCCACGATGGTGGTGTGGTGTTCATGGTCAAAGGTGGCACTGCCAAAATCAGCCACACGGATGCTCGTGTTCCGGATGGATTTCTGCTCACAGCTCTGCAGGGAAAGCACAGGGCCAGGCTGGGACAGGAGCCCCAGGACGGCTGGAATGCACCTCCTCACTGGGATGGAACTGTGGAGCTCTGAGTTCTGAACATCCCAGAATACTCTTTAAGGGCAGCCTTAATGCTTTTGGAAGGCACAGCAGGGAGAAGCAGCCTGACTTCCAGTTTGTTCCCACTTCCCGGGCTCTGAAGGGCTGGACAGAGCAGGGAAGATCCAGTTTCTGCAGGGAGGGAAAGGCATCCTGTCCCCGATGCAGCCAGTGCTCCTTGGGACACAACCCACCTTGTTCTCGTTGTACAACGTGTCAAAATCCGAGTTGACAAACAGGATGTTCTCTGGCTTGAGGTCAGTGTGAGTCAGCTGGTTGTCGTGTAGAACTGCACAGAGAGAGGAGAAAAAAAAACAAACAACCTAAGAACCAGAGAGAATCACCTGCACAGCTCTGCCCTTCCCAGGGCCAGGACAGCTCCTCCCAGCCTGCCTGGGCTCACTCACATCTCAGGGCATGGCAGAGCTGGTAGGCCATGTGCCGGATCTGAGGCAGGGGGTATGGCTGGAAGTTGTTCTCCTTCAGGAACTCAAACGTGTTCTTGCCCAGGAGCTCAAAGGCAATGCACATGTGGCCGTGGAAGTTGAACCAGTCTGACATCAGGACACACAGGCTGGGCAGGGACAGAGAGGCAGGGGTTAACCACCCTCCAGGGATGGCCAGGACAGCCATTCTGGTGTTCCTGGTCACTTCAGGAGTGGCTGGTGAGCTCAGGGAGATGCTTCCTGCTTTACTCAGCCACCTTTGGAGAGAGCTCCCCAATTCCCATGGGACAAGGAACGGGGCCAGTTCCCCCTCACCACACTCTCAGCCCCACGTTGCTCTGTGTGCAAGGATGTTTCATTGGAAACTCACAACTTGTTCTCCTTGTCCTTCTCCTTGATTTTCTTCAGGACGTTGATTTCCAGCCTGGCAGCCTCTCGGTATTTCCCAACGTTCTTTATGATTTTCAGTGCCACCTGTGATTTGCCTCTGGAAGGGAAGAGACAGAAGGATGGAGGCAGAGGAGAAACCTGTGTGCTCAGCCCATGGAGAGAAACACATCCTGTTATTCCAGGCATCATTTGTCCCAACAAAGCTCTGCCAGCCACGGATGCTGCTTGGGCAGTGGCAAATTGGCAGTGACAGTATCATTGCCAAGGGACACTGCTGACACAGCAGTCCCTCAGCTCTCTGTGACTCCAGGGCCACCTCCCCTCTCCAGCCGGGCCAGAGAGCCCTGCAGCAAACTGGCCCAGGGCTGGGGGCCAGACAAGAGGTCAGAAGGGCACGGGGGTCAAATGTAACCACAGGGGAGGTTAAAGGAGAGGATGGAGAAGTGCCCTGGCAGATTAGGAGGTCACAGGGGCCACCCCTCAGCAGGAACTCACTGCTCAACTTCCATGGCTGGGGCTGGGAGGGGCAGGCTGGAGATCAGGGAAAAGCTGGCTATCAGGGAAAATCTGTTCCCCAGAGGGTGCTGGGCACTGATCAGGTTCCTCAGGGAATGGGCACGGCCCCAAGGCTGCCACAGCTCCAGGAGCTGCTCTCTGAGGCCCAGGGTGGGATTGCTGGGGTGGTGTTGTGCTGGACTTGGATGATTCATAAGAATCCCTTCCAGCTCAGGATATTCCACGATTTTATTCCATGACCCCCTGCTTCCCTAAACAACTCCAGCCTGTAAATTCTGCAGGGGCTGAGGGTTTCCCCTCGCTCTGAGGAAGGCAGTGACACGTGGGAGGTGACAAACTCAGTGCTGTGGAGCCCGGGAGGGACACATGCAGGGAGAGGTGCCCACCTGGCGTGGTCCACGCACTCCACCACTTTCCCAAAAGTGCCTTCACCAAGGCTGCCGACGATTTCATCTAGGAGAGAAAACAGGAGCGGGTGTGAGCCTGGGGGGGCTCGGCCAGGGCTGGGCTTCCTGCCACTTCACACCAACAAAACGTCCAGGCAAACAAAAGAACTGTCTCTCACCGCTACACTCTTTACAACTCAAGTGTCTACGCTCTGCCTCAGGCAAGTTACCGGTCAGTAAATAAAACACTAGAGACCCCTCCAGTACAGGACGAGAGATCTGGGCTAACCCGGGGTAAAAGTAGAGGTAAAGTTTTACGAAAGGTGGCTGTACATCGCTCTTGAAGCCAATCGCCGATCCTGCACACCAGGTGACCTTCCTTGTCATCTTCCACGCTCCTGCTGCGCTTACTGCTCTGCTGGCTTCTCTGCACTCACCGCCCCCCGGGACGGCCGTCAGAGCGGGCATTCAAAGGTTGCAGAGACGACGGGGCCGCCGGTGGGTGCATTGTCCAGATCCCAGCATTTCATAAGGCACACAGCATATATAACGATAGGGATATTGCAAGGGACACGTCAAGACACAAAACTAACTTCAAAACAGAAAAGTCATCAACAGCTACAAGAAAACTTCTCTCATTAGCCACAGCCTCTGGGGCGGGGAGATGCCCCCCTCTTCCAGGATGGGAAGCTGCAGCAGGAATCCTCTGCTCCCCACGGAGGAGGCACAGGACAAGGAGGCCTAGGCCAGCAGAACATCACCTCTCTGCTGCCAAGCACTGGGTTTGGACAGGCTGCCCAGCAGAAGCTGCAGTAGCAGTTTTTTTCCCCCTCTGTGCATCCTGTGCCTTGGGAAATGCAGCTCCAGCTGCCCAGAGCTGTGTCCAGCCCTTCCCCTCCTGAGGGGGAACTTGCTGCCACGCCGATCCTAAATCCGTGTGCCCAGCTGGCTGCTCACAGACCCACTGGGCCACATCAGCCTCTCTGAAACTGGGAGGGCTTTAGGAACAGCACAGGTAAATCAATCCCCAGGGAACACTTCAGGCAAGCTTTGAGGTGACCTTCACCCCCTGCTACTGGCAAGCTTCTACTGGAAAACCAGCCCAACGTTCCTGCAAGGACCCGGGGTCCACAAAGCTAGCTGCCCTAATTCCTCACCTTGTTCTAGTCTGCTTTCAAAATAGTTACAATCCCTGCGGCCAAAGGAAGTCACAAAAGCCCTGACATTTCCATGCCTGAGCTTCTAGCAGGCTCCTCTTCTGCGCCCCTCACCACCCCCCAGCAGATCCAAAATAACGAGCTGAGATCAAAACTCCCCCCAAAAAATCAGCTGGAACAGAGGAGAAGGTGGGAGGAGAGCCAGGACAGCTGTGAGGTGCTGGAGGACCGAGCTCCTGCCAGCCCAGACCTGCACAGCCTCGCCACCCTGCGCTTCCAGCACAGCCCTGGCTCCCTCAACACCCAAATCCCAAAGTCGGCTGGAAAGGAATCCAAAGGAGGAGCTCAGCAATTCCCAGCCACGCAGATTATCCGGCTGGGATAGGATCAGAGCCGGCCATTCAGCTGTGCTAACATCCCAGGTGGGAGGGGAGTGTTCCCCACAGGAGGGAAGAGCTGAAGTGCTCGGTCTGACACCTCACACCACTTCCAGGGCACTCCTGGCACCAGCTCCCCCACCCAGCTCCACGCATTCCCAGGTAATCCCTGGAAGGAATGCTACGTTTCAGGGGGAGGTTTGCTTTTGAGAAGCTGAAATCCAAGTGGGAACGGGCAAAGAGGACACACGTGTATGCTCAGAAGGTGGGAGAACTAACAGGCCTCAAAAACAGCTCTGCAGAGCTGGGCTGACCAATCCCACCTGGAAGGGGATCCAGGCATGGAGCCAAACCGAGGAATGCTGTGCACCAAACCCCCCCAGAAGCAGCAGCAGTCGCAGCAAGAAGCAAATCCCTGGATAAACTGGAGCCATATGGATCCCTGGGAGCAGGGCTGGCCCCAGGCCAAGGCTCTCCCTCGTCAGCATCACATGAGTGCCACTGGAAGCTCTCCCTGATCCCTTCCCCGGCCCTAAAGAACACGGCTGAGTTCCCTCACGGATTAAGGCTACAGGGGCTGGCCCGGCAAAACCCAACAGCTACGAACGCTCCCCGAGCGGGACACAGATCTGAGACTTCACAACAAACACACAACGGGGTTCGAGGTACTCACCCAGAGCGCTCGGGGCTGGAGGGAGGCAAGAACAGTTAAACCCTGAGCTCGCTGTGGATGCTACTCACCGAGGAGGCACTGCTACAAGACCTGCTCCTGCGTCTCCGGCAGTGGTGCTGGTACCGCCTGGGCCGGTGCTGCTCCCTGCCCCGGGAGCGCCGCCAGGGCCGCGGCCGTGCCGGGTAATATTCCTCCCCGAAGGACGGGCTGCGCTCCTCCAGCCTGTAGGCATCGCTGTCCCGCCGGCAGCGGCGCTGGTAAGGCATCCTCTCATGGCTGCAGCGCAAGAACAGTGCCCTTAGAGCCTGGCAGAGCCCCGAGTGCTGGGATTTGGGGATGCTGGAACCGCCCCGCTGGAGCTCAGTCACGCAATGGCAGTATCGGGAATGTATCGGGAACTGTGACAGCCCAGCTGCTGTATGGGACACCCCAACAATCCCAGCCTGTCTCCTGGGCAGCCTGTTCAGTGCCTGGTTCATCCTGAGGAGAAAAACATCTTTTCCTAATGTCCACCCCTAATGTTCACCCCTGACACAGCTCCCTGCTGTATCACTCCAGAGAAATCCTCCTGCTCCCACTCCCCCGCTGTGGCAGGAGCTTCCAATCTTTCTGCACCTCAAGCTCTGCCCACTGAGGAGAAGTTCTGCAGAGAAAACAGGGAGGCATTCCCACGTTTTAAGGAGCTGGGGGAAAACCCTCTGAGAGCTCCAGCTGGGCTGCCTGCCTTGCTGTGGATTCCCATCCCTGGAAGTGCCCAAGGCCAGGCTGGACGGGGCTTGGAGCACCCTGGACTAGTGGAAAGCGTCCCTGCCCGTGGCTGGGGGTGGCACTGGATGAGCTTAAAGGTCCCTCAACACTCCTCGATTCCATGCTGAGCCACCCGTGCCAGCACACACCGGTGTTTGTCACCATTCCTCCTCCCTCGAGAAGGTGTCTCATTAGCTCTTAACTAACGAGGAGCAGCAGCAGGGCTCTGGTTGTCACCCTGGGGGGGACAGGAGGTCCCAGGACACCAAGCCCTCGCTGGGCACACACAGAGCAGCTCCATGGATTAGCAAGAGCCAGAAGGAAAATCTGTCACCGAGCTCCTGCCCCTCGAGCAACAACCTCCTGGGACATAATGGCCAAAATCTGCATCAGGAAGGGCCAGGAGACCTCAGAGCAGGCTCAGTTGTGTGGGAATTGATGAGGTTTTGGGCACACCAGCCATGAGAGCAGCTCTCCCCCAAAACACGAGTGCCTTCCCCACCAGATTTCACTGGAGGCTTGCTTCACACCCCATTGAGAAGGGAGCTGTGTTTTAGGTGGAAGATGCTGCAATTTGAAATAAAAGCAGCGCTTTGGCTTCCTGGTGATAACCCCGGGCACGCTCGGGGCCAGGTCGATGCCGTCACCCAGCAACAGCTTCCAGCCAAGACCTCCAGCCTGGAAATGAGAATTTCTGCTGTTTGCACCTCTCTGCCCTGTCAACAACCAGCTCTGCTGCTGGCAGCTTAACGGGCTGCTTGGGGAGCTCATCCCAGAGTGGGTCACAATTCCAGATGTGGCTCTGCTGAAGTACCCAAAACACAACCCCACAGCTCTGTCCAGCATCGAGCTGTGCTTTGGATGGACACAGAAAACAGAAATAATGACCTGAAGGACTCCGACACTCAGGTCTCCTCAAAGAGGCTGAGACTGAAGGGACAAGGCTGTTTGCACCCAACAAAAGGCTGCTTTCATCCAAATCTGCTCGAAATTAGCCATAAGATGAAAAAAAAGAATGAAAAAGCCCGTTACATGCGCCAGCTCTATTTCACAATCCACCTCCTTCAAATAAACAAAAGCCAGGCTAGGGAGAGAAATTAATCTGGAGAGCATTTCAGGAATTTAAAGATGAGCTCAGCTCCTGCCTGGCTGCACCTGCCCAGTCCAACCAGTGGAACCACACCAGCCCACGGCAGCCTCTGTTCCAGAACCCTCCTCTTATCAGAGGCCTCATCCCGTTTCCAGCGCCTCATTGTCCCCAGGGAAACGCTGAGCAAAGCGAGGATCAAAGGTAAAATCCCGAAGCAAAGCAGGAGAGATCAGTTAGATCCTTTAGCTGGGATCCTTTCTGAGGTGAGGGAGGAGCGCGGTTGCTTTAAATCTGATTTTAATCCCGTCAGAGAGAAGCGGGCTGTCAGGAAAGACTTTAATACCTCCGCAGCATGGAAACGTGATTCCAGGGCAGGCTGTTCCCTCCGTAACATGACAGCCGCGGCTTTGGGAAGAATTTTAGCGTGGCAGCGAAAGCACACACACACACACACACACACACACACACACATACACACAAATAAGCCCTTCATTCCACCGCCGGGATTTTGGGGTTTAGAGCCGACCTGCAGCTCAGCACGGGGGTTTTGAGGGGCCAGCCGTGCCCGCAGCGCTCTCACCTCCTGGATCTGGATCTCCGCGAGAGGTCCCTGCGGGGCGGGTACCGCAGCCTGCCCTCGTACTCCCTGCTCCGCGACCGCCGCCGCTTCCAGCGGTGTCCCAGCTCGCCGTCCTGCTCCGGGGAGCGGAACCTCCTGCAGTGATGCATCTGCGGGGACAAGGGCACGGCGGGGCTCAGGGACCCGCGGGGCCCGGCCCGGGGCTCGGCGCTGCCGGAGCTCTGCCCGCGGGCCCCGGGGGTTTGCGGGGCCGTTACCGGCGGGCCGGGCCCGTTCCGCGCTCGCCACCCTCGTGTCCCCCCTCCGTGTCCCCCCTCCGTGTGTCCCCTCCGTGTGTCCGCTGTCCCCTCCGTGTGTCCCCCGGCCTCACCGCCGCCGCTGCGGCCGCGCTCGGCGGGTGCGGCCCAGCCCGGCCCGGCCCGGCCCCTGCGGCCTCGCAGCGCCGCTTCCGCTTCCCGGACGGGGTCAAACCCGCCCCGACGGGCTGGGCTGGGCTTAAACCCGCCTCAGAGCCATGGGCCGGGGTTAGACCTTCCTCAGAGCGATGGGCCGCGGTTAAACCCGCCCCAACGGGCCGGGCTGGGCTTAAACCCGCCTCAGACCGGCCGCACGGAGTTAAACCCACCCCGACGGGCCGGGCCGGTGCTAAACCCGCCTCAGACCGGCCGCACGGGGTTAAATCCGCCTCAGAGCGGTGGGCCGGGGTGGGACCGGGCTAAACCCGCCCTGGAGGGCGGGTCTGGGGTTAAACTGGGACTGCGAGGAGCGGCAGAGGTTGTAGCGCTCTGGGTCACCCTGTCCTTCCTCCCCGCCACCATCCTCATCCTCAGCACGGCTCTGACCCATCGTGGTGGTCAGGGACATCCTCACCACAGCCTTCCTCACCATGGTCATCCTTACCACAGCCTTCCTCACCATGGTCATCCTCACCACAGCCTTCCTCTCCATAGTCATCCTCACCTTCCACACAGCTTCCTCACCATGGTCATCCTCACCAAAGCCTGCCTTCACCATGGCCAGCCTCACCCTTGGCATGATCTTCTTCCCTCCTTCATCTGCCTCGCCGTGGTCTTCCTCATCACAGCTTATCTTCCTCGCCGTGCTCATCCTCACCACCATGACCCCCACAGTGACAGCCCTCGCCCCGTGGTGACCCTCCCATGCTCTTCGCTGTGGTGGCCCACGGGCAGGAGAGAGAGCTCCATACACATCATCATTCCCAACCCCTTTATTCATTTATTTATCAAGCGCTCATTAAGGCCAGCAATCAATTAAAAATGCCGATGCACGCCTTTATGTCTGCTCCTCCACAGCCGAGATTCCGGGTGCAGGCAGGGATGGAGCAGGCACAGCTCCTCTTCTCCCACCTCGGATGGGCTCTGTCCCCTCCAGAGCCATCGGGGACAGCCTGTGCTGACCACCAGTGATCTCCAGCCCTGCAGATGGATCCCAGAAATCTGGGATTTTTGAGCTTTCTGGCACTGAACCCCTGGAGAACACTGCTTTGGACCTGAGGCCTTGGAGAAGGCTCCAAATTTGGGTGATGGAGTTAAAATCACGGGTGTGTAGTTAAATAGAAATGTGTGATTTCACACGGTGAAGGGTTTGGAATTTGAGGTTTTTATAATACAGGAATAGGTATGGAACAAGACAGAAGATTTTGGGTGGTGTCTCTGTCTTCTCCATGATTTCAGGCAGTAATTTCTGGTTGGACAGTGAGTGCTGCACTGCAGCTAACAGGACTTTGGTTATTAGGTCAAAAGTATAAATAATATAGGTGTTAATTCTCTATTGGGCTGTTTAGCTTTAAGAGACCTCGTAGCAGCTGCATCTCTCTCCATTTTGCTCACTTTTAGCTGGTAGCTAGAAACGTTGCAGAACTCTCTGTACTTTAGATAAGATTTAATAAAAACCAAGCCCAAACACGAAAAGAAAAATCATCTCCTTCGTGTTTTTAATCCCAACTCTGAGTGAAAACAGAAGAAAATGAAGACAAGCCACGAATTAAGTGGTGCAGACACCACCATGCCAGGACTTCTCCCCCGCAGGTGTGTGGGTGCCACCTCCCCTGTGCACACTGCGAGCCCCCTTGGCTCAGTCCCAGTCCCGTGGGGCACGGTGGGGCTGGATGTGGTGCCAGCGCTCCGATTCCAGCGGTGCCAGGCTGCACATGTCCCTCCAGTGGAGCATCCCGGCCCCGGGCACACCTGGCCCCACCTGGACACGGCCCAGCACGGAGCCACGGGCGTGGAGCCGAGCCTGGGGCAGCACAGGGCAGGGGACACGGCTGGTGGCCTCCCCTTGTCCTGACAGGAGCCCTCCCAGCCCAGGAACCTCCCGTGGGCAATAACAATCAGCTCCTGGGAGCTCCTCCTGAGCCTTGTCACCTCCTCCACCCTGGTCACCTCACCTGCATGACAATGAACTCCAAGGCCAGCTCCTGGTGCTGGATGTGCCCAGGGGGGATGTTGAAGAGGAAGGGTGAGTTCCACACGGGGTTGTTGCCGCTGACAGACTTGGTCTCCTTGGTGGCGATGATGTGGCCGTGGTGGTGGAGGTGGATGATGATGTAGTGGCCTGGAAATGGAGACAGAACCCTGGACTATGTTGGATCCCAGAAATCTGGGATTTTTGAGCTTTCTGTGCTTTCTGGCACTGACCCCCTGGAGAACACTGCTTTTGACCTGAGGCCTTGGAGAAGGCTCCAAATTTGAGTGATGGAGTTAAAATCACGGGTGTGTAGTTAAATTGATTTCACATAGTGAAAGGTTTTCAATTTGAGGGTTTTATAATGCAGGAATAGGTATGGGAAGAGGTGGGGGAGTTTGTGTGGTGTCTCTTTTTCAGTGCTCATCTTCCTTCTCCATGATTTCGGGCAGTAGTTTCTGGTTGGACAGTGAGTGCTGCACTGAGGGTCACAGGAATTTAATTATTGGGTCAAAAGTATCAATAATATTAATTAATTCTCTATTGGACTGTTTAGCTTTAAGAAACCTTGTAGCAGCTGCATCTCTCTCCATTTTGCTCACTTCTAGCTGGTGGCTGGAAGTGTTACTGAACTTTCTGTACTTTAAATTTCATAAACAACTAATCCCAAACACAAGAAAATCCGTTTCCTTCATGTATTTTTTGATCCTGGCTCTGAGTGAAGGCAGAAGAGACTGAGACAAACCACTAATTAAGTGGTGACCAACCCCACCACTGTAACAGAGAGGGAGGCTGGCAGCTCCCAAATGGTGCCTGAGGGGCTGCAGGACCCCCGTGGGGCTCAGTGGGGAGAGCACAGAGCTCCTGAGGTTTCACTCTTCTTGAGAGCAGGGACCTCCAAAGTCCTCAGCTCACACCCCTGAGAGCAGAGAGACAACAGCCAGCAGGACACAAAGCCACATGCTAATTTTGGACCATAAATAAATGTATTTCAAGCATTTTGGGGCCACACTGGAGATACCTAGATCTGTATTATGCTCCCTGTGCTCATTTTCATCCAGTCACAGAATCACAGAATGGTTTGGGTTGGAAGGAGCCCCAAAGATCATCTCATTCCAACATGAATGGAAAAGAGAAGTTTGAGAGGGAGCAAGAGAATCTGCCAAGCAAAAGGAGGGGGAGCCATTCCCTGGGCCCACCTGGGCACATCCTGGTCCCCGTGCCCACCTGGGCACATCCCCGTGCCTACCTGGGGTGCCCGGCAGGCGGGAGAGCCGGCCCAGGGCCTGTGCCTTGCGCAGCAGCACCTTCACACGCCCGGCCGGGGCCTGGAGCTGCAGCAGCAGCAGGAGCTGGCCCAGGGCTCTGGGGGGCGAGGAGAGGACGCTGCAGCTCAGGCTGTGGGCACCGCGGTGCTGGAATGGGAGCAGAGAGCAGGAGACGCTGTGAGACCTTCTCTGACCTCATCATCCCCTGATCTCATCCAGCCCTTCCACCTCCAACCTCATCCAACCCTTCCTCCTCCAACCTCATCCTCCTCCAACCTCACTCAGTCCTTCTTCTTCCAACTTCATCCTCCTCTGACCTCACCCAGCCCTTGCAGCCGGCGATTCTCGTCCCCCAGCAGGTCAGAGATGGGCAAGAATGAAGCAGCAAGGTGGGTCACCATCACTGCAGGAACGGTGCCAGCTCTGTTTTACCCCTTCCACCTCAGCACCCCCTGAGGATGAGGTACAAAGCCCCACACGAGGCACTGCCACGGGCTTGCACTGCCGTGGACACACCACCGAGATCCTGGTGGTGCTTGGAGGAGGCTCTGAGATGAAGCAAAACTCAGCCCAAAGCGCTGCCGTGCTCACCTTGCTGAGCTTGGTTTTGGTGCTCTCCAGCTCCCAGGAGTAGCTGGAGGGGGCGCGGGGGTCCCAGGAGGCCTCGGCGCAGGGGAACAGGACCTCGCCCACGAAGGAATCCTGGAGGCTCCGTGACCTGGCGTAGACAGCAAAGCGCAGGGTGCAGCTGCCCAGCTCCTCCGGGCCGTACGGGCCGAACCGGCACGGCCGCGGCTCCCGGCGGGCGGGGCGGAGGCTCCGGCGGCGCACGGACACGCGGCGGGACAGCGGCGGCCGCGGCACCAGGGCCACCTTGACCCGGGAGCCCTGGTGGCCCTGGGGCAGGTGCGAGACGCCGAGGATGGTGACAGTGAGGGTGGCCTCGGGCACGGAGTAGCGCAGGTCGCAGCGCAGCCGGGGACGCTGCCCGGAGCGCGGGAGCGACCCCGGCACGGCGGGGACCAGCGGGCTCCGCTCCTCGCAGAGGAGTTCGGTGCCGGCGATGGTGCAGCGGCGCTGGCACAGCCCCGGCAGCTGCGGGAGGAAGGGGAGGCTGGGCAGAGACGCTCTGCCGTGCGCCGAGTCCCCGCGGGGTGCCGGGGACATCTCCTCGGCCCGGGCACCCGTCTGCTCCTCGCCGTGCCGCTGGATCGGCACCGGCACCGTGGCCGCGGGCAGAGCCGCCCCCAGCTCCACTCGCTGCCGGCCGAGGGGGCGGCCCGGGCGCCGGCGGTGCCACCAGCACATGGCACAACCCAGGAGGACGCCGAGGCAGAGGAGGGACAGCCCCGCGCCGAGGGACACCTGCAGGTGCGCTGGAGGGAGAGATGGGCACCGTCAGCGGGATGTCGGCAGGGCTGTGCCAGCCCGGCTCTCCCTGGGTGCCCTCCCTTCCCCCGGGGCTCCCTCCCCGCTCTGTGTGAGCCAGGATTGAGCTGGAACATCCCAAAGGCAGCAGGAGGGACAGGAGCCGCGCTCGGGCAGCCTGACACGGGGCCGGCGCTAAAACAAGCGCAGCGATAAGGGCCGTGCAAAGCGCGCACTTATCAGCGCCGCTGCCAGGCTGACCCAGCTCGGGCACGATCCGCCGCCCTTGGTGGGGCTCCGAGGGTGTGCAGGGGAAGGGGGGCACTGCGGGGGGAGATTTGGGGTGTCCGGGCTGGATTCAAAGCGGCCCCTGAGGGCTGAGCCAAGCCAAGCCCGGTCCCAAAAGAGGGGAACATCCTCCCTGAGCTGGATTTTGTCTGGGATGCCCGCAGGGCTTCGGGATGATGCCCTGGGAAGAGGGCATCCCTGCGCACTGGGCATTTAGGGAGCAGGGAATCAACTCCTGGACATCAGCGCTGAAGCTCCTTTGGAATTTAGTTCCTGGGTTTCAGAGGTGGCACCTGTGTGGCTGTGCCGGCAGAAAACCTCCCTGTGCCCAGAGCTGGCTTGGCTTCCAGCACTGGAGCGAGGGATTAAGGGGAACAGGGCCGGGACGAGGCTGTGCCAGAGCCTGCGCCGGGTGCCATGAAGGGATGGGGATGTTGGAAGGAGAAAAGCAGGCATTGTCTCACCCCGGGGGGCCGGGCCTCCCTGCCCAGGTGCCTTAATCCGCTCTGGGCTCTCCCCAGCCCTTTGTTGTTTGTTCGGGAGCCGGGTCGTGCCTGGGATGAGCTGAATGGCGGCATTTAGGGAGGGATGGAGGGGAGTGGAAATGGCCGGGAATTCCCCTCGAGGGATTCTCTTCCAGCCCAAACTGCGCCAGCCCCGGGAGAGCGAGCTGGGAGGGCCGGAGCGTGTCCAGCCCGGGCGCACGGACACGCGGGGACCTGCAGGGCTGCGGGGTGGGAATGGGAATGGGAATAGGAATGGGAATGGGGACCTCTGGGATGGCCGCTTCGGGGTGCGGGGCTGGAAGACCCAGCCCAGCTCCAGGGGGCAGGGGCTGCAGGGCTTGGGGGGAGCAGGAGGAGATCCCAAACCCCGCAGGGACCGCACCTTACCTGCTCCGGGCATCGCAGGGGACCGGAGAGTCCTTGAGCCGCCCCGGCCGCGCTCTCGGCGGGGCTGGGAGGGATGGGCAGGACGGGAGGGGAGGAGGGGGCAGAGGCTGGGATAGGCTGGGAGCGGAGCCCGGCTGCTCTCCCCGCCTGGGGAAGCTCAGGGGCAGCCGGGGAAGAAAGGGCAGAGTTCCATGGGGGGAGGATGAGCGAGGTCGAGGGCTCCATCCCCTCCCCGGCAGCCGGCCAAGGCAAACGCGGGCACGGGGCACGGGCACGGCTGGGACGGGAGGGAGCGGGAAGGGCTCCCCCGGCTCTGCCCGACTGGAAAAACAGCAAACACCAAGGCGCGGGGAGCCATGCAGGGAGAGCTGCTCGTGGGGAGCAGGTGGTGACAGAGGAGGGATAAAGGACAGGGGTGGGGACAGCTCCGGCGACAGCCGCCACAGCAGATCCCGTGGGTCAGAATCCAGCCTGGAATGGCCAATGTTCGGCCCAGCTCCAAACTGGGAGCTCAGGGGCCCTGCAAGGACACGCTGGGAAAATCTGGGAATTCTTTAACCTGAGGGGGCACAAAGCAGGCGCGGGGGTCACGGTGTGAAGAGGTAGAAGTTTATTGGAATATAAACATTCAGATAACCTGTAAGATAGAAAAAACCCAACAACAACATATACAGACACTTGTTGGAAGGAGACGTTGAGGTATTTATCCACCGCCTAGGCTATCACATTTGTTTTTATTTACTTTTATTATTTTTTTTTCTCTTTTAAATAGGTAAGAAAACTAGTTAGCAAGGCTGCTGCAGCTGTTTGGAGAGAACATCTATGTGATGCAGGCACACGCAGCCCCTCTCCCCTCATCCCACCCTCCGAGCCTTCCCCGCAGCCCCGGGGCTGCTTTTCCCCCCCTGGAAGCGCCGGGGGAGCGAGCTGGGGGTCTGTGGCTGGTGTGTGGGGCCGAGGGGAGGATGGAGCCATGGCGCCCTCGGGACCGTCCTGCCCGCAGCATCAAACCCTGAGTAGTGCCCGGGGCTGGGGCGGGCCCCGCTCTGCCTCCCCCGGTTTCCAGCACCCCGAACCCCAAACCTGGCAGCTCAGCAGGAGACCCGCAGCTCAAGGCTGCCAGGGCCAAAGCCAGGCTTAAGGAAAGGGTTAACTCTTCACAGTCTGGATGGTCCTTGTCACCCTGGGCTGGGAAAAGGACCGGTTTATTGTTGCAGCTTATTTAACTGAGGTATCTGTTACGCTTCCCGACCTGATTCTTTCCCTGAATTGGATACAAAACAATCTGTTAGTCCCTGGCTAGTTCCAGTCTAGGTTGAGTAAAGCTTATAAACATTAATACTCTAGTAGTGTCCAAGCAGTTCAGTGATTCGAGTGCCTTTCTGTGCAAGAAAACACGACGATAGCAAGTGAGACAAAGCGACCCCACCCCGGAGCAGCCGGGAAAAGCAGAAAGTGCCCCAGTCCCACTCAGAGGAAACAGCCCCCACCCCACCCCCGATAAAATAAAAAAACAAAAGAAAACAACAACAACAAAAAAAGAAAAACAACAAAAGGGAAAAAATCATCTGGTTGAGTCCCAGAGGATGGAAAATCCTCTGGGAGTCTGTGAGGATGAAATGCCACGGGGTGAGCCCGGCTCCCTCTGAAAGCAGCAGGCTGGGACAGCGGGAGCAGCATCCCCCTCAGGACATGGGCATTGCCTCCTCTGATCCCACAGAATCCCCAGCACTGCAGGAAAACCCTGCCAGAGCTCGGGAAAGCGAGGACAAGGCACAGATCCGAGAGCCAGGGTCACTCCTGGCCCGTTTTCCTGCTGTCCTGCCATGCACATGTCCTGGGATGATGCTGGAATTTGGCTCCTGGAGGGTGAGGAAGCCACTGCTCCTCTGCTCAGCCTTGTTTGATCTCCCTGTCTTTGGTGATCCATTTAAAAGTGAACACAAACAGAAGCAAACACAAAGTCAGCAAACCCACCTAATGAAAACCCCCAAGCGAATAGGATATGCCAATACTTCCTGAAGAGGTTACAAAAAAAAAAAAAACCAACCCAACACAAACAAAACCAACCCAACAAGTACATATCTGAGGTATTTCGTCTGCTCAAAAAAACCTGACTTGGGCCTGGAGCACGGGAAGGACGTCACCAGGGCAGGAGGGACGGGAGGGATGTCACCAGGGCAGGGGGGGACAGGGGGACAGCACGAGGCCACCCTGAGCAGCTGATTCGTGGAGCCAGGGAGCTCCAGCTCTGCTTCCAGGGCAAGGAAAGGCTGGATTCTGCTCGGGTACGATTGGGGGGGGTTTGTTCAGAGCCCCAAATCCCCACACAGCTGGATGCCAGCAGCTGGATCCCTCTGTGCTCAGCACACAGCCCTGCAGAGCTGCTGCAGGGAGCCTGCACCAACCCCGGAGCCCCAGCACGCCCAGGCTGCCACTGTCACTCCTCAGGGGACACAGGGACACTCAGGGGCACTCAGGACTCGAGGGGTGAGGTGGCACCAGGCAGGACCGAGCAGCTGATGGTGCCAAAACCATCACACGGGGACACAGCAGAAGGAACACGAGGATATCGCCGTGGGAGGACAGGGCCAGGCGCCCCCCGGCTCTCAGGATTGTCAAAACACGGAGTTGTGGGTGGGAGGAGCCCTGGTGGGCCCCGCTTCCAGCAGGACCAGCGTTCCCAGCCCCACCCCGGCCCTTTCCCTGCCCTGGTGATGTCCTGGCCACGCCCGGAGCCCATCCCTGATTGAGAAACGCTGGCTGTGCCCCCCTCCACCTCCACGGGAACACCACAAACCCCGGGAGGAGGAGGAGGAGGAGGAGGAGGAGGAAACAAAGGGCACGAGGGAGGAAGGAAAGGGGGACAACAAAGCAAAACCAGGCTGGACAAAGAGACGATGAAGGAAAACTCGCTGGCATGGAAAGATTTCACCACCACCACCCCCACCACCATCATCATCATCATCATCATCATCATCCTCCTGCTGCTGCTGCTGGCCAGCCACGAGAGCAGGTTCCTTGAGATGAGGTATGTGTGCACTCCCGGGCCGGGGCGTGCCCGTCACAGGGACCAGCTGGTGGAGGGCTCTGCGCCGGGCGTGCCGCGGGATGAGGTAGGGCTGGGGGAGCAGTGGGAGCTGCTGGAGGAGCTGCTGGAGCTGCTGGAGCTGCTGCTGCTGCACGAGCTCTGCGTGCCCGAGCCGGCCAGGAGCTGCACCACGGGCTTCTGGGCAAACAGCACCCCTGAGGGCACACGGAGGGTCAGGGGGGGCAAGGGATCCCATCCCCACCCCCGGGATCCCATCCCCACCCCGGGATCCCATCCCCACCCCCGGGATCCCATCCCCACCCCGGGATCCCATCCCCACCCCCGGGATCCCATCCCCACCCCGGGATCCCA
>NW_014650744.1:48063-55563 GCF_001447265.1 Sturnus vulgaris
TTTTTAGAGGTTTTATCGAGGATTTTTAGAGATTTTATCCAGGATTTTTAGAGGTTTTATCGAGCTTTTATTGAGGTTTTTTGGAGGTTTTATGGATGTTTTATCTGCAATCCCCAGCCTGTGCTGAGGCTGAAGCTCTGCCCCGTGCCTTGACTCCATGACAAGGCCAGGGGGGGAGGAGGCAGCAATTCCAGGATTATCAGGGAATCCACAGGAATTTTATTTTTTATTTATTTTTTTTTTGAATTAAGTTGGTTTCACTTCCTCATCATCCTTGAGGAAAAAAAAAACCTCTGCTCCCAAAATTCCCTGAGTGCCAACATTGATTTGGGGTGAGAAGAGACTTATCAGAATTATTTATCCCAGATTTATCCCAGCTCCTCCAGCCTGGCACTGAGCCTGTTATATTCCTATATATTCCTAAAAATGTCATTTATTCGGTGGCACCTGAAGAAATCCTCCAGATCCAGCACAAAACTCACCTATGGGAATCCTGGGGGAAATCCTCTGAACCTAAGCCAGGGATTTCAGGAGAAGCCAAAAAATAAAATAAAAATTAAAAAAAAAAAAAGGAGAATTCAAAGCTGTCACAACTCTCAGCTGAGAGTGAGGAATCTCCTCCCACCACGGCAGAAAAGGCAAAAAAAAAAAAAAAATTAAATAAATAAAATAAAAGGACTTGAAAATCCAACCCTGGGTAAAACTCCAGTGTGAAACGTGAAATGTCCATTTTTTTTTTGGTTTTTTTTTTTGGCCCAAGGGGTCTCTCCTGAGCAATTCCTGCACTCCAGGCACATACCTGAGCTCATGGAATCCCAGCCACTCACTCCCAGGGCCTGCAGCAAACCCTCACTAATTATTTTAAGCTGACTTATCTTAATAAACAGCGTGACCTCTGGCAAGGTTTAGGTCAGGCTTTTTCAGCTGGTGATTTCTGGGAAGCTGCCCTGAGTTATCCCCAAAAAATCCCAGGGTACAAACCACTCCCAAATTGAGCTTTGCCCCATGGGGAGAAAAAAAAAAAAAAAAAAAAGCTGGAAATTTGGGATTTATCCTCACATTCCTGATCAAAATGTTGGTGTTGCAGCAGCTTTGGTGGGGCAGGAGGAGGAAAAATTTCAAGTTGTGCTCCTGTTTTTCCTTGTTCAGCTTTCCCAACCCATTCCTGGAATGAAATCCTCATTTTTCTCTTTTTCCAGGAGCTGGGATGGATTTCAGGGCATTCCACGGGGTTAGAGGAGCAACCTCCACTCCACTGTGCTGCCAAAATTCCCTGTCATTCCAAAATCCAGCTCATTTTGCTCACAGCCTTGTCCTACAATTATTTCCTGGCTTTGTTTTCCTGCTGGCTCCCAGATTTCTGGCCAATCTCAGCCTCACAATTCCATGTTTTTTCCCCAAGCCTTGAGGGAAGGAATGAAGAGATTTTTTTCCCCCTCCATTTCCAAGAGCATTCTGCATCCCAGGAATGCTGCCAGGATTGGTAAAAGAAGCTACAAAAATAAAAGAATAATCCAGGAATAATTCCAGAAACAAACTGCAGAGTCTGTTTTATCCTGAATTTTCCAGAGGGCAAAGGGAAGAGCTCATCCCTCCAAATTGAAATTCAAGATTCCAAGGAATTAAGTGGCCAGCCCACTTAATTCCCACACAATCCTCTCCCTTTCCTGCCATGCCAGACCCCTCTGAACAAAACTTTGGGACAACAGGGGGGGACTTTCCCTTTTCCTGTCACATTTTCCCACTGTTTTCCAGAGCTGCCCCCCAGCACAGCCCTGCTATCCCATAATAACCCAGCCCTGAACGTGGTGTCCATGGATTCCTCCCATCCCTGCCCTTCCCAGCACCAAAATTGGTTTTATTTGAGTTTTTGCTGCTGAAGTTTTGGGCACTTTGGGGCTCCTGCATTAACGTGACTGAGCTGTGACTTCCCAAAGAGCAGCAATGGCCCAAAGCACCTCGTGCTGATGTGGAATGTTGTTTTATTCCACTTTTTTTCTTTTTTTTTTTTCCCCCCTTCTTCCACACAAGCCAAGCCCAGGCCTGGCTGGTTTCATGGCCACTGGCCTGGCCAGAATGACCAGTGAGATCTGCAGGGCTCTCCCAACAGGAATGGGAAGCACCAGCTGGGCAAGGAACAAAACCAGCCTAAAAACTGGACTAAGCCGAGCTTATTTGGCTTTTTAAAGACAGACCTCCCCTAAGACCTGAGCCCTGCCTCTTTTTCCCCAGCCAGAGCCCTGAAAGAGGAAGTTTTCACCAGGCAATGGCCCCTGAGTGCCAAACCCACCTCATTTCCCTGCAGGAGCTCCCTCTCAGACAAAAACCAGCAGCAAGTGCTTCCCCCGGGGGTTTTACAGCCCCCCCGAGGAGCTGGGAACACCCACCTGCTCTGCAGGGACACAAATCCCCCAGAAATTCCCACTCACAACAAAGGCAGGAATTCCACCATCCCCTGGCTGCAAGGAGCAGCAATTCTTCAGTGAAATGTGGAATTAACCTCCCACGAGGCAGCAGTGAGCTGGCTCCTTCCTTTTCCTTTCTTCTCCTTTCCCTTTTCCTTTCCCCTTTTCTTTTCCTTTTCCCTTTTCCTTTCCCCTTCCCCTTTTCTTTTTCCTTTCCCCTTTCCTTTTCCCTTCCCCTTTTCTTTTTCCTTTCCCCTTTCCTTTTCCCTTCCCCTTTTCCTTTTCCCCTTTCCTTTTCCCTATTCCCCTTCCCCTTTTCCCCTTTCCTTTTTCCTTTCCCCTTTCCTTTTCCCTTCCCCAATTCCCCTTTCCTTTTCCTTTTCCCCTTTCCTTTTCCCTTCCCCTTTTCTTTTTCCTTTTCCTTTCCTTTTCCCCTTTCCCCTCCTTTCCTCACACAGAATATAAAGTGACTCTGACTCCCAGCATCAGTGCACATCTCCCAGATTCCCAATTCCAGGATCCCAGAGCTCTGACAAGCAGTAACTCCAGTGAGGTGTTAGCAGGGAGGTGCCTGCATCTAAAATAAGCACAAAACCACCAGGTTTTGGGGATTTTCTTCTCCAAAATTCCACCCCACAAAGGCTCTCACAGAGCCTCTATCCCAAGCTTCAAATCCAGGTTCTTGTGGAACCTCTATCCCATGCTGGAAATCCAAGTTTTTGTGGAACTTCTCTCTCCTTGCTGAAAATCCAGATTCTTGTAGAACCTCCCTCCTTTATCCCAAGCTGGAAATCCAGGTTCTTGTGGAATCTCTTTCTCTCTCCTCTATCCCATATTGCAAATCCAGGTTCTCATGGAACCTCTGTCCTCTACCCCATGCTAGAAATCCAAGTTTTTGTGGAACCTCTCTCTCCTCTATCCAATGCTGAAAATCCAGGTTCTTGTGGAACCTCTCTCCTCTATTCCATGCTGAAAATCCAGATTCTTGTGGAATCTCTTTCTCTGTCCTCTATCCCATATTGGAAATCCAGGTTCTTATGGAACCTCTCTCCTCTACCCCATGCTGGAAATCCAAGTTTTTGTGGAACCTCTTTCTCTGTCCTCTATCCCATATTGCAAATCCAAGCTCTCATGGAACCTCTGTCCTCTATTCCATGCTGAAAATCCAGGTTCTCATGGAACCTCTGTCCTCTATTCCATGCTAGAAATCCAAGTTTCTGTGGAACCTCTCTCTCCTCTATCCAATGCTGAAAATCCAGATTCTTGTGGAACCTCTCTCCTCTACCCCAAGCTGCAAATCCAAGCTCTCACAGACCTTTTTCACACAGGACATCACACCAGGGCAGCCCTGCTGCCTCCTGGAGCACTCTGAGGGTGGAGAAATGGGTATGGAATATTTTTTTGGGAGCAGGGGACGCTGGCACTGACCTGTTTGAGCTGCTCCTCCAGGCGCCAGCCGGCTCGTCCTGCCGTGGCTCCGGGGTGCTTGGCAGAGTCCTTGCCCTGCTCCTCCTTGCCCTGCTGCTGCCCCAGGGCTGTCCCGGGGCTGGGGGCACAGGATGCCACTCTTTGGTTGGGATGGGTGCTTTTGGGAGCACGGAAATATTTGAGGGCGGAGCAGCTCTCCCGGCCGGGCACTTCCAACTCGGCGCCGTCTTCTTCATCCTCCTCTTCATCCTCGTCCTCTTCGTCCTCCTCCTCCTCGTCCTCGGAGTTCCTGGCGCTCTGCTCCAAGCGGTTGGCAGCAGAGGGGGCTCTGGTGGCCGTGGGGACAGCGGGTGACATGCCGGCGGGGCCGGCCCGGGGCTGGGCAGGGAAAGGCGGTGTCGGGAAGGGCACCTGCGGCTCCCGGCGGCGCTCCCGGCAATCCATGGACACCGCTGCCTGCTGCTGCTGCTGCTGCTGCTGCTGCTGCTGCTGCTGCTGCTTCTGCAGCTGCTCCACCACCGCCTGCAGCTTCATCCCGCCGTGTGCATGGCTGGCAGCGCCGGGAGCCGCGCAGGATCTGCCGGGGACACAAACGGGGCTGACACAGAGCACGCAGCGCTTTCATCTTTTTTTTTTTTTTTTTTTTTTTAACCCCCTCCCCAGGAAGGGGATGGACAGAGCGCAAAGGCAGCGCTCTTTCCTGTGCAGGAGACCGTGAAACAATCAGCTCCGCGTTTAACAGCCTCGGGCTCCGGCTACCATTCAGTTTGCAGACTGGTTAATTGTATTTTCGACACCATCCCCGATGCCTTTGTGCAGGCAACAAGCCTTCCACGCTTCCCAAATTACTGCTGCTGGAAGGGCAGGTTTGGGATTTGGTGCTCCTGGAATACTGCCTTAAAAGGAGACGGCCAGGATGAACATGACCATATTTATATTAAAAAAAAAAATAATATATATATACAACCGTGCCAGGCAGGGATTCGTCATGCGGGGCTAGCCCTAAATTCTTCTAAATTCCGTGGGTAAATCCCTGCCAGATCTTTGAAAAAATAAATAAATAAACAGCCCTAAATTCTTCTGTGCTCTCATTCCGTGGCGAAATCCCTGCCACATCTTCAAAAAAAAAGATAAATAAATAAATAAATTTAAAAAAAAAATCAATAAATTTCGGCGTTGTTTTTGGGATGGCAGCACAGCAAAGCACGGAGCAACTCCAGCCTCGGGATTTTGGAATTCCCAGCGTATCCAAAGCCCGTCTGTGCCCTCCTTTGGATTTTCCCCAGCCCGAGGAGCTCGGGAGCTTTCCCAGCTCTCCATTCCTGACCTGCTGAGCCAGCACTTGAGCAAAGCCCAACAGAACAGCCCCAGGCTGGAAGCAGAGCTCGGGATAAATCCTGGAAAAGCCACGGCGCCGTCCAGTTTGGACTTTGTGTCCCCCACCGGCCCCTGCTGGCACAGATTGTCCTCCTCGGGCTGGGGGGAAAGGTGATCAAACCCATCCAAAAGTGATCAAACCCACCCAAAAGGTGATCAAACCCACCCAAAAGGTGATCAAACCCATCCCATCCCGAGGCTGGGGGTGGATGAAAGCACAGAAAGCAAAGGGAAAACCAACTCCAAACAAAACGCCGAGCTCTTGCCACGCATCTGCTTGGGGAAAAAAAGGGATTATTTTGGTAAAAGCTGGCTGGAAAAACGCTCTAAAATAACTGAGCACCTACCAGGCAGCAGGATTCCGAGTGAAAGACAACTTCCAGGATCGCTGGAGCATCCCTCCCTCTATTCCCTGAATAATTCCCTGGGCAAAGTCTCCCCAAAAAAAGCAGAGGCCGGGTGAGGAAGGAGCCGGGAGCAGCAGAGCAAACACGGCTCAGGTGGGGCAGCAACACCCAGGAATGCGGCCCAGGGCTGGGCCGGGCCAGGAACCCCCGGGAAAAACGGGGTTTGGGCACGGCAAATATTCCCGAAATAAACACCGCTCCTGGCGGGCACGGGCACGGAGTTTGGGGTGAAAAGGAGAGGATTCGCTCAGGGTTAAATCGTAATTTCAGCGTCAGCTCCGAGGTGACAACTGGAATGGGGATAAAGCCACCAAAGCAGCGCGGCTTTCCAGAGCCGATCCACGCCCTCAGCGTGGATGTTTGCTCGCTTTTGGTGGCCCTGCCCCTGCTTTTGGTGGCCCTGCCCTGTTTTTTGTGGTCCTCCCTCACTTCTCAGCGTCTCCCCCCGGCACTTTTGGCGGCTCTCCCCCGTTTTTTGCGCCCCTTCCCTCACAAACGACCGAGTTTGCCCACGCTCGGCGGGGCTTTAAACCCCTGCGTGAGCTCCTTTAATTCCACTTTTTAACCGGTTTCATTGGGAAGCCGCGCTCGGGAAGAGCTTTTCCAAGCGGGAACCACCTGGAAGAGTTAAAGGCGGACCCAGCGGCATCATTAATTCGTTAATTTATTAATTCATCCCCGTTCTACCGCGGACCCCGCCTCAAGGGGAATGCCCGAAGGCTCCGACCCTCCCCTCAGGCGGAAATACCGAGAGGCCCCCCCCTCAGCACCGCTCCGCCCCCCCCCGCGGTTTCCCCCGTTACCTCCCGTGGCGGGTCCCGCCGGTCCGTGCGCGGCCGCCTCAGCTCCTCCTTCCTTCTTCCCCTCCTTCCTTCCTTTCCTTTCCTCTCCTCTTCTCTCCTTTCCCTTCCTCCTTCCCTTCCCTTCCCTTCCCTTCCCTTCCTTCCCCCCTCCCGCCCCTTCCTCGCCCGGCCGGAAGAGCCGGAAGCGCCCGCGCCGCTTCCGGGAACGGCCGCGGGGAGGGAAAGCGGCAGCCAATCAGAGAGCGCGCAGCCGGCCGGCTTCTGCTTCCGGCCGGTATAAAAAGCGCGCGCGGGGCGCGGGCCCGGCAGTCGCGGAGGAGGCGCCGCCAGGGTCTGAGGGGGCGCGTGACGGTGAGCGGGGCCTGGGGCACCCCTGGCGCCCAGCGGGATATCCGGGACGGCGTTTAGGGGTTCCCCCCGTGGCTTGGGGGGGGGGTCTCTCCGATAGGGGGTTAGGGTCTCATTGTGTCTGTTCGAGCTCTGAGGGTGGCCTTTGGGGACTTCCCTATGTCACTTTGGCTCTTCAGGGGGCTTTACGGGCTTCTCCATGTGTGTTTGGGTTTTTGGAGAAGAATTTAGGGATCTATGCCTCAGGGAAGTTGTTAGGTTCCCTTCATGGATGCTTAGGCCCTCAGAGGGAGCTTAGGGTCCCCGTCACGCACGTTTGGGCCCTTGGGCAGGGTTAGGGGTCCCCGTCACGCACGTTTGGGCCCTTGGGCAGGGTTAGGGATTCCCTTTGTGTCTGTTCAGGCTCTGAGTGTGGGATTTGGGATTCCCCATGTCTATCTGGGCCCTCAGGGAAGGTTGGGATCCCCTGCTGAGGCCATTGGGGTGAAATTAGGGCTTCCTCCGTGTGTGTTGGGGCCCCTGGGTGGGCGGATTTGGGGTCCCCTTGTGTGGGTCCTGTCAGGGAAGGGGGATGCTGCTTTGTGCTTTATTCCTTTATTCCCTCAGGCTGTAGTAAAGGGGTGTGGGAGGGGGCTGTGTGGTGGGGGTCTCCCCCTCACATCCCTGGGAAAGGAGTGGGAATTGCAGAAGGGTTTGGGTTGGAAGAGCCTTAATGATGTTTTCATTCCAACC
>NW_014650744.1:58063-61742 GCF_001447265.1 Sturnus vulgaris
CGGGCATACGGCCGAGATCCCACTGAGCTGAGGAGGAGGCTCTGGTGGGGGGAGCATGGCCGGAGGATCCCCCTGAGGGGGTATGGCCGGCACCCTCTGAGCTGGGGGGGAGCATGGCCGGGATGGGATCCCTGAGCTGAGGAGAGAATTGGGGTGAGAGACGTTCAGGGGATCCCCCTGGAGCTGAGGGGAGGATTGGGATGGGGGACAGCCCGGATCCCCCCGAGCTGAAAGGGAGAATTGGGATGGGAGTAATCCGGGGGATCCCCCTGAGCTGAAGGGGAGGGTCTGGGGGGAGAACAACCGGAATCGCTGTGAGGGGAGGGGGATTAGGATGGGGGGACAGCCTGGATTCCCCTGAGCTTGAGGGGAGGCTCTTGGGGAAAACAGCCGGGATCCCCCTGAACTGAGGTGGAGGATTGGGATGGGAGTAATCCAGGGGATTGGCCTGAGGGGGTATGGCCGGTACCCCCTGAGCTGAGGGGAGGCTCTGGGGGGAGAACAGCCGGGATCCCCCTGAGCTGAGGGGAGGATTGGGATGAGGGACAGCCGGGATCCCCCTGAGCTGAGGGGAGGATTGGGATGAGGGACAGCCGGGATCCCCCTGAGCTGAAGGGGAGCTCTAGAAGAAGCAGGGCCGGGATGGGATCAGGGTGCCACGGCCGGGACCCCCGACCGCCGCGGGTTCAGAGCTGCGGCTGGCCGGGCTCTGTGTGCTCCGGAGCCGCTGGGGTCTCACTCGGTGTGTCCCTCACCACAGAGCCGCCATGGCCCTGCCGGAGTGGCACATCGCCGTGAAGCTGGCGGAGCAGCCGCTGGCCCCCAAATCCATCCTGCGCCTGCCGGAGACCGAGCTGGGCGAGTGCCCGCTGGGCGGCTGCAGCATCTCGCACCTCAAGCAGCTCATCGCGGGCAAGCTGCAGGAATCCATGCCGGACCCCGAGCTCATCGGTGCGTGTCCCGCCGCTTGGGGACACCCTCGGCCCGTCCTCCCACCGCATCCTGCTGGCTGCTGCTGCTGCTGCTGGGGAGGGTTCGGTGTTCCTTCTCTGTTTGCTTGGGGTCACGGTGCTCCAGCCGCGGCAGTGCCCTTGGTAGGGAATATTTGGGCTTCCCACCGTCTCCGTGTTCTTGTGAGATGTCTCATGAGAACTGAGAGAGAGGTCAGCTCTTACACGGGAGGTGATTCTGTCACCTCCTCCAGATGAGCTCTGTGATTTCCCTCCCGATTCTCAGCTCCATGGCTTCCCTGTGTTGTTCCCTAGCCAGCTGGAGCAGCTCCAGCTGCTCAATAACCCCCGGGGCTCTAAGCCACAGCCGGAGACCCTGAGCTCGTGGCACAGGTTTATCTTCAGGTGTTTCTCCCCCCAGACCTGATCTACTGTGGCCGGAAGCTGAGGGATGACCAGACGCTGGATTTTTATGGAATCCAGTCTGGCTCCACTGTCCATGTCCTGCGTAAATCCTGGCCTGAGCCTGACCAGAAACCAGGTGAGGAACGGTGGGGATTACCCTTTGGATTCTGCTTGGGATGTGCTTTATTAGGGGCTGAGGAACAGCTCTGGAGGTTCTCAGGGGAATGAATCCCCTTGTTTGGGAAGTCCCCACCTCTCCCAGCAGCACCTGGGTGTTAATTTCCTGCTGACAGAAGAGTTAAGGAATGAGCTGTGCAGCATGGAGAGGGATCATCCCTTCCTTAATTGCCTGTGATGCATTTTAGGGCATTGCCAGGCAATCTGGAGCAAAGCCCCAGGGATGAGCGAGCTGCTGTGTGCTCCTGCTGTGCCTGACTGTACAAAAAAGAGGAATTGGAGTTGGCATTCCTGTAATGGCACGTGTGGGAGGATATTCCTGGCTATTTTTATGATCTGAGAGTGCAGCAAGTCGTTACTCTGCAGTGACTGCACCCAATCCAAGGCTGTTAAAGGATCCCTGTTGCAGTGTGGAAGCCTCAGTGGGATGTGAAATGGCTCTGGGGGCTGACAGAGGCTGAGCTGTGTTTTGTTGTGGCGTTTTCTCCCCTCAGAGCCCGTGGATAAGGTGGCAGCAGTCCGGGAATTCCGTGTCCTGCACACTGCCCTGCACAGCAGCCCTGCCTACAGAGATGCTGTGAGTGCTCTGCTCCTGGGGGGGAAATTCAGCTGTCCCCTCCCTCTGGGGACAATCCCACGGTGGGTGACATTCCTGATCTGCTCTGCTTTCCCTGGCAGGTCTTCAAGATGCTGGGAAACAAGGAATCCCTGGATCAGATCATTGTGGCTACTCCCGGCCTCAGCAGTGACCCCGTGGCTCTGGGTGAGTGTGGCTGTGTTTGATTCCTCAGGGGGGGAAGGGAGACACCCAAATCTAGGTTGAATTCCTCCTGATAGGGAGAAGGGAGAGTAAAATAAAAACAAAAAAAACCCTGGTTTTTGTCTCTTTTTGTACCATGAGAGTCAATGACTGCTCAGGTGTCAGTTGTGCTCCATTGGTGATGTCTGGGATGGATCCTGGCTTCAGGAGGGTCAGGGAACAGAGGGGATGGATGATTTCTCCTGGGGGATGGATCCTGGCTTCAGGAGGGTCAGGGAACAGAGGGGATGGATGATTTCTCCTGGGGGATGGATCCTGGCTTCAGGAGGATTAAGAAAAGGAGGGATGGAGCTCTCTCTCTGCTGCAAAGTGCTATGAAGTGGTTTATTAAATCCAGCCTGTTCTGGGATGGTGGCAGCGTGAGGCAGATGGAATTTGGGATGCTACCAAATGGCTCATTAAATCCAGCCTGTTCTGGGATGGTGCCAGTCCGAGGCAGGTGGAATTTGGGAAGCAGTCACAGCCTGGCTGCAGGGAGTTGGGGGCCCTTGAGGTGGAGCACCCACAGGATCTGGTGGAAAAAAGCCAAAACAAGTCCCTTGGGTGTGTGGCTGTGACCTAGAGCCTCTCCAGGAACACAAAGGCTTCAAAGGAACAATGGCAGTATTTGTGGTGTTTACTCATGAGTCACTTCCTGAAAAACAATTCCTATTTGTCCCTGTGGCTTTTGTGTGACTGGCTCCTGTTTGCTGTATCCTGTCTCACTGGGTTTCCTGGTCTTTTCCAGGAGTTCTGCAGGACAAGGATCTGTTTTCCGTGTTTGCAGACCCAAATATGCTGGACACGTAAGTTCCCTGAGTGACTTAGCAGTGTCCCCAGTGTCACCTGGGTGGGACACCCCTCCCTGAGCAGCAGGAAGCAGGGATCCACCAGCTGGGTTAGTGCAGGGGGTGCCTGGGGGGAGGCAGGGCCACCATCACCTCCACATTGGGGTTCACACCTGGAGGGAGCTGCTCAGCCAGAGAGCAACATGGGAAAGCCAGCATGGGTCCAGAAGGATCCTTGGAGAACCAGAGAAAGGTCCAAGATGGGTCCAGAAGGATCCTTGGAGAACCAGAGAAAGGTCCAACATGGGTTGAGAAAGATCCAAGGCCAGGTCCAACATGGATCCAGAAGGATTCTTGGAGAACCAAGGAAAGATCCCAGATGGATTCAGAAGGATCCAAGGCCAGGTCTCCAGGGTGGATCCAGAAGGATCCTTGGTGAATCAAGGAAATGTCCAACATGGGTCCAGAAGGATCCAAGCCCAGGTCTCCAATGTGGACTCAGAAGGATCCTTGGAGAGCCAAGGCCAGGTCCCAGATGGATCCAGAAGGATCCCTGGAGA
>NW_014650744.1:62029-80940 GCF_001447265.1 Sturnus vulgaris
CCAAGGCGTGCCCAGGATGGATGCAGAGGGATCCTGGCTGCCTGGAGGAGTCTGTGCAGGCAGCTGGGGCAGTGGTGATGGTGGCTGTGCCCCGGGTGGCTCAGGGCTGGTTCCTGGCCTGCCCTGTGCCCTCCCTGAGCCGTGCCCGTTTGTGCCCAGGTTGATCCCAGCTCACCCTGCCCTGGTGAATGCCATCGTGCTGGTGCTGCACTCAGTGGCTGGCAGCACCCCCCTGCCAGCCCCAGACACATCCTCACGGGCCATGGCCTTGGGCTCCTACCGGGACATGCCAGGTATGCCCACCTGGAGGGGAGCTCAGTGCTGAGCCCTGGCTGCTCGGCCAAAACCTCCACAGCATTCTCACCTGCTTCCCAATCCCTGCTGCTTTGCCACATCCTTTTGTCCCCCTTTCTGCTGCAGGTGGCTTTCTCTTTGAGGGGCTCTCTGATGATGAAGATGACTTCCACCAGGTAAGCAGCCACCTCTTTTTAGGGTTTAATTTGTAGCCCTGAGACTCCCAAGCTCTTTCCTTCCCTGCCTGGTGAACAGCACGAGCTGCTGTGGCTCCCCAGGGGGATGTGGAGACAAAAACATATTGATCCTGGCTGCTTGCACGCTGTTCAGGAGAGGGTTTTCCTCAGTGCTCAACACACAACAGGAAAATGGAGCAGAGGAAACGCTCCAAAGTGGAGCATGGGAATGTTTATCCTGCCTTTCTGCACCCTTCCTCTCCATAGGACAAAGGGGAATGAAAAGAAAAACTGGATATTTGGTTCCAACGTGCTTGTCAACAGGCAATTATTTTGTTCCAGGCTGATATCACCCTGGTTTGGGGCTGGTGGACGAGAGGTTGAAAGCTTTGCTGCCAGTTTCCACAGCTGACTTGGTGGAAAAAGAGCACATCCCGCTCTGGCATGTTTGTCTCTCAGAATTTCCACCCTTGGGAGCTTTGGGGATGGTAGGGCAGGGATCTGTGGTTTGTCTGGGCCACAGACACCGAGGTCACAGCTGGCTTTTTCCTCTTCCCTCCATGCAGAGCACGAGGTCCACCCCTTCCAGCAGCACATCGGGCTCACGCCCGGCCTCGCTGGGCTACGCGGGGGCGGCGGGGCCCCGGCCCATCACCCAGAGCGAGCTGGCCACGGCCCTGGCCCTGGCCAGCACACCTGAGAGCAGCTCCCACACACCCACCCCGGGCACACAGGTAACAGGCAGCAGCAGGACAGGTCGGGGCTGGCGCTGCTGGGTCTGTATTCCATCGGGGAGGAGTTCCCCGGGTGATCCCAATTCCCTCGGGGAGGAGTTCCCTGTGAGATCCCACACCTGGCTCTGCGTTCCCCCATGCAAATCCACGTGATCCGTATCTCCCCCATGCTCCCAGCACCCAGGGGACAGCCAGCCCAGCCTGGCTCAGCTCTGGGGACCCTTCCCTTCGGGATTGAGGTGTTGTTGTGCTTCCTGTGATCCTGATCCCTTCCCTCCTCCTAGGGCCACTCCTCCGGGACGTCCCCGATGTCCTCCAGTGTCCAGTCAGGGACACCCATCACCAATGACCTGTTCAGCCAGGCTCTCCAGCACGCCCTGCAGGCCTCAGGGCAGCCCAGCCTCCAGGTCAGTGCCCCCCTGGAATCCTGCATCCCACTGGGATCTCCCAGCTGCCTCCTGGGGTGGGACATTCATCTGCAAGGGCCATCACTGATGTCTTTTTTTTTTTTTCCCTAAAAACTGAGGCCAGACAAAATCAAGGCAATAAAAATATTTTTTTTTTAATATATTTATTGAAGGGCCTTTAGGTATGTTTTGGGCAGATGAAGGTCCCCCAGGGATCCACCCAAAAAGGGACAATGTGTCATAGGTTTTCACACTTTTATATGTTTGGTCTACTTGTAGATTGGGGGTTAATATCCCAATTACAGCTTGAAGTTGTTTACCTCAAGTTTGCTCCCTCCCAACTCACTTTTGTTTACATTTCTCAATGCCTGAGGCAGAGAGGTGTCCTTGATTCCCAGGCCTAGAGAGGAATTGTTGTGTCTGACCAAAATGGGAAAACAGCAGCTCATGCTCTGTTTGGAGTTCAGTTACACACTAAAGAATTGCAGGATTACAAATACAGGAAAAACATAATGCCTCAGGATTTTAGCTTTTATCACAGACACTCCAAAGGGCTGGGGTGGAAGTGGGATGGAGGAGGGGTAGGTCTGGGGTTTTTGCAGCATGTCTGAGCTGTTTGCACGGGAGCTGGGATTTCTCACAGCAGCCTGACCTTCTCCTCTTTGCTGTGAGCAGAGCCAGTGGCAGCCCCAGCTGCAGCAGCTGCGAGATATGGGAATCCACGACGACGAGCTGAGCCTGAGGGCCCTGCAGGCCACGGGGGGGGACATCCAGGCTGCCCTGGAGCTCATCTTCGCCGGGGGGGCCCCCTAAATCTTCCTGCTGGGCTGGTGAGTTGTGCTGAGGCAGCAGCTGGGCTGGTTCTTGGCTTGTTCTCCTTTGGGGGAGCACTGAGGGCAGCTCCAGATCCTCTCTCCAACCTCCTCAGGACACGGAGAAGGGAAGAGGTGCTGGAGATGTGACCCTTCCAGATGTGCAGTGTTTTATCTGTCCCCACGCTCTGCCTGTCGTTTCAATCCCGGATTAAACGGACCCTGGGCAGTTCCCTGCCTGCTGTGTGGGTTGTGCTCTGTCCCGGCTTGTGCTGCAGATGCCACCAGGATCTGCAGTGGAACTGCAGGAAAAGCCCTGCCTCGGTGGGAGGTGGTGGTTTCAGCCGAGGGCCGGCGGTTCACGGCCACCACGAGGTGACAATGACAAAGAAATCACAGCACAAGGGCTGCAGAGCTTGGAGAAGTGACACAGCCTGCAGCAAAAAAAAAAAAAAAAAAATTCCTGGGTGCCACCACGTGCCGGGGCTGCAAAGCCAATTAACGGCGCTTGCCTGTAATTGCAATCAGTGGGAAGAGCGAAAAGCCAGGCCTGGAGCTGGGCCTAGCGTCACTCCCAGTGCACAGGAAAGGCTTTAACGAGGCGTGAAAACGCGAGCTGCGAGCAGAGCTCGCTCTCCTGCCTCACCTCCAGGCTGCCCTTTAATCCCCCTGCGAGCTCTGCGATGCTCTGTGATCCCATCCCGGCTTGTTCTCTGCACTGATAGGTTTAATCCTGGCGAGAGGATTGATGCCCGAGGGAGGGGAGGAGTGGAGGGGCTGGTTTTGTGCCCCAGGCTGCTGCAGATAAGATGTGATGGACACCAGTGGCTTTCCTGACACCCTGCAGGCTCGCTGCCCTCTGCACTGCACGCACACCACAGCACTGATTGATTGATTAATCCCTGGCTTTGCAGGGGCAGGACAGAGCATTTGCACAGAGCCCTGCTGGCAGCCCCAATCCTCCAGGATAACCGTGGATTAAGCTCCTGCCCAAAGCTGGGAAACACTTGCAGGCTGTCCTGGACACCATGTCCAGTTTGCCTTCCTGCACCACCTGAATTCTCAATTTAGGCCTCGTTGCTGTCCCAAAATGCTGTTTTTTTCATCACTGCCGGGCTATTTGATCCCCCTGTTGACCCACGTTTGGCATGAAGCCGTTTTCACTGCTATTTCTGCTTCCTCACACCCCCGGAGAGCTGAGAACTGCCTGGATTTTTTGGGTTGGAAGTGACTTTTCCCTGATTTCCTTCCCTAACCAGCAAAGCTTGGCTGTGGGAGCAGCATGTCAGGCACATTCCCCTGGCTGCACTGGCTGCAGCAGAGGAGAAGTTGGCAGGAGCTGCAGGGATGGGGGGAGAGGCTCTGCATGGCTCTGCTGTGCTGCTGCAGCTCCTGCAGCATTGGGGGAGTGCTGAGGGGGCTGGGAGTGGCTCTGCAGCCACCCCGGGGCTGCACATTCCTGCTCCCAGCCTCCCATGGAATCCGTGCTGCCACTGGGAGTGATGCTCAAGGGCATGGAGAAGCAGAACAGCGAGGAAAGGCTTGAAAATACAGGGTTAGGTTGTGGATTTGGCAGCTGAAAGACAATTTTATGGGTTTTTGAGTGAAGACCCTGATAGAGTGGAATTTGAGCACACCATTCCTTTCCCCCTCTGCTATGAAAAAAAATCAAAGATCAGTTGGTAGAAGTAAAAATTACAGGCAGGGAAAAAAAAATGTTACAGTGTTGAATTTTAGGGAAGGATGTTTGTAAACCAAATACTTAGTTCTAAATGTCACAGTAAAAAAAAATGTTCTCTCTAAATTTCCCTGGAATCGTGGACCATGTGCTGACTTGTGGATGCTGGGAGTTGAGCTGACCTAAACCTCCTAAAAGTAAAGAATTTTTAAATCCAAAAATTGAGCATTTTGAATGCTGTGAGTGGGGAAGAGAAATTACATTTTACACAAGCATTTCAAAAGCTCCAGTTGTCCATGTATATGTTGGCCTTGTTATATACAGGTACATCCATATTTGTAAACAGAAATATTTCTGTGTTTAATGGGGTTTGTAAGTGCTAAATTATACAGGGTTTGGAGCAGAAAATCCTTTCTTCTTTAGTTAGGTTGGACATCAGGGAGGAATTGTTCCCTCTGAGGATGAGGAGGGTGCCCAGAGAAGCTGTTCCAGGATCCCTGGCACTGTCCCAGGCCTGGTGGGAGGTGGAAAAAGATGGGATGGGATGGATTTAGGTTCACTAATAATGAATAGCAAAAAAACTGCTGCTCCTTGTGCTCCATCCCTGGCACCTCCCACGTTTGGAGCAGCTTTGGGTCTCAGCTCATCCCTTTCCTGCCCCTGTTCCTGTTCCCACCACACTCCCAGCACCCCTGGCTGGGCTGTACTGGGAGCAGACTGGAAAGGGTTGGCTGACCCTGGAAGAGCAGCAGGCCAGGCCAGTTCCCCCACAGGACCCTTCTGTTTGTGACATCAAAGAGCAGCTCTTGGGCTGTGACAGCAGGGATGGATGGATGGGATGGGATGGGATGGGATGGGAGCAGCTGCTTTTCCTGCCCCTCTTTTCCATAATCCTGTTTTTTGTCCTGCTGCTGGACACCTGGAGGGGGTGGAGGTTTGGCAGGGCCCTGCACCGTGTGTGCTCTGCTTTTCTGGGGACATTTTTGTCTCATTTTGGGCTGATTTGTGCTCTGCTTTTCTAGATCCCTTTTTTCTTCTTATCTCTCATTTTAGTTGATTTATGTTCTGCTTTTCTGGAAACCTTTTTCCTCATCTCTCATTTTGGGTTGATTTGTGCTGTGCTTTTCTAGATCCCTTTTTTCTCCCCATCTCTCATTTTGGGCTGATTTGTCTCTGTTGCTTAATTTTCCAGCAAAAAAAAAGGTGGAATGGAGGTGGAGCAGAATCTCCCAGGTGGCTTTTGCAGTGCCTCAACCAATTTTGGACAGATTTCCATGGGATCATCTCTCTTGCTTTCCCAGCCTGACAAGCTCTGGGTATTCCCAGTTTGTCCCAGTCACATCCTGGGCTCCTCCCTGGCACATAAATTCCAGAAAATCGGTCAAGGTGACTTTCCCTGCTGCTCCAGGATTTGTTGGGCAGGTACATCCAGCAGGAATTTATCTGGCACAGCCTTTGCCCATCATTTTTCTTTTTTTTCTTTTTTTTTTTTTTTTTGCAGAGGGCTCAGTGGTTTCCTGGCTGCTTCCAGCTTTGTCCTTGTAGGAAAAGCCCAGAACACATCAAAAAATTCGAGTTTTTCTTGCTTTTCCAGCTCTGTGCTGGTTCAGGGAGCTGAGAGCCAAAGGAAGAGGGGACAGAGGTGTCCTTGGCAATGAGGACATTTGGGTTTTACTCTTTCTTGGGGGAACTTTGGAGAAAGGAGCAAAGTTTTGCTGCTGGGACAGCTGATGAGGTGAGAGCACAGGGACAGGGCAGGTGACACATCCCAGTGACCCTGTGGGGTTTGCTGCCTCTCCTGGCATGAATCACCATTTTCCTGCTAGCAGTGACAAAAAAAGGAGCTCTGATTTCAGCCCTCAAAGCCCATTTAAAGTCACAGAGTTGATCCACGTGGTCCACCAAAAAAAAAAACCAGGCAACTATTTTAATTTGGTGAAAGCAGAAATGGGCTGAAAAATGTCACCCTGTGAGATTATTTCTATTTCCTTCTGTTCCCTTTTATATTTATAGTGTTCTAATATTCAGAAACGTGTCCCAAAATCCCTTTGAGAGGGTTTTCCCCCCCTCTATCTCTGAAATAAATGCTGATTTAAGAGCATTAAAGAATTAATTCAGGTGTTGAGTTGGAGCTGTGGGGGTTTCACTCCAGGAGCCATAAAAGCATCAGAGGGGAGCCAGAGTTTGGTTTTTTTTTTCCTTCAAGGGCCAAAGAACAGAGACTGGAGCAGGGTGAGCAGAGAAAAAACCCATTCCTAAGAGATTTGCTGGCTGGCAGAGGCTGGGGGTTTTCAGAGCTGGGTGTGGGGTGTTGGGAACAGACCCCACCCCAGGTTTCTTTCCTTGAGCTGGTAAATCTGTGGCCTCTGTGTCACCCCTGGGTGGTGGCCCCAGGTCCCAAGGCTGTGCAGCAGCTGTGGGAATGTGGCACCTTCTGGCTCCCAGTAAAGCTTTGAGGGTTCCTTTTGGAACCCCACTGGGGCACGAGGAGGTGACAAGGACAGGGCAACCAGGAACATCATTGTCCCCTGATGTCACTGAGACAGGAGGGGTGGGTTCCTTTTGGGGTGCACTGGCACAGGAGGAGGTGACAAGGACAAGGCAGCCAGCAAGGACACTGTCCCCTGATGTCCCTGGAGCAGGAGCAGTAGGTTCCTTTTGGTTTTGATGTCCCTGGGACAGGAGGAGGTGACAATGACAGCCAGGGGAGCGGGGCAGCCAGCAAGGACACTGTCCCGTGATGTCACTGGGACAGCAGGAGTGGGTTCCTTTTGGGGTGCCTGTGGCCACTGGGGCACGAGGAGGTGACAAGGACAGAGCAACCAGCAAGGACATTGTCCCTTAATGTCACTGGGACAGGAGGGGCCAGCCTGGCACACCCTGAGCATTTCTCTCCACGGGGCAGGATTTGGTTGTTGCTGAATGATTTGGTTGCAGGATGATTTGGTTGTTGCAGGATGATTTGTTTATTGCTGGGTGATTTGGTTGCAGGATGATTTAGTTGTTACAGGATGATTTGTTTATAGCTGGGTGATTTGGTTGTTGCAGGATGATTTGGTTGGTGCTGGCTTTGTTGGCTGTTGCAGGGTTATTTGGTTGTTGCAGGGTTATTTGTTTATTGCTGGGTTATTTGTTTGGTGCTGCCTTTGTTGGCTGCTGCAGGGCAGGATCCCTTCCAGGAGGGGTTTGCCTGGCTGGCATTGAACCCTGTGACCCCAAAGGATTCTCAGTTTCACAGCATTGAATCACCCCCAGTCCTGCCAGCTGCTGTCTGCTCTGATGAGTTCCCAGCTGTTTGTTCTCCCCCCTCCCCGTTCCTCATTCCCATTTTCCTCCCTCATCCCCAATCCCTGTCCCAAAGGGGTCCTGTGGCACCGGGCTGGCCCCATAACAGGTGACAGGCAGGCCAGGAAGGACAGATGGGACACAGGAAGAAAGAGGAGCTCTTCTCTCGTCCAAAAACAACACAAAGGATCTCCTGCTGGAAGAGATGGAGAGCTGCTCGTGTTGATGGCCTGATCCCAGTGTCACCGCTGTCCCTGCGTGTCACCACACCCGGGGGTGGCTCTCAGTGGGAAGGAGGAGCAGGACCCAGCCCTTTTCCCTCGTCTCTTCCTTCCTGGCGAGACAGACACCACTGCTGGAAGTGCTCCAAGGTCATGGGGCAGGAGTTTGCATTTCCTCAGCAGCTCAGGGTCTGTGAGCTTGGGTTAGCTCTGGTATTTTTCCCAGCAGTTTCTCGAGAGCCAGGTGTGTTTGTTTCGATTCCTTGCAGAAGAATGCAGGCTGAAATTCCAGCTGCTCCTTTGCACAGGGGTCAAACTTTAACCACGTGTGTGCAGGAGGATTTGGTGGCTCTGCTGGGGCTGATAAAAAAGGGAGGTTATCATCTCGTTTAGGGGATGGATGGTGGTGCTGGACCCTCCCTGGGGATTCCAGAGCTGCTGTGGGATGTGGGAGTCCTGTTTTGGGGAGCCTGAGACGTGGCCATTCCCATGCCAGTGCTGCCCTGGAATGCAGAGGAGCACAGGGGCAGGGAAAGAAGGATCAGGAATTGCAGAGCAGTCTGACCTGGCAGGGAGATGGAGCTGACAGTGCAGCTCTCGTGATGGCAGTGTGGCTGAACAGAGCCACCCATTCCTGCTCCTTCTGTCCTTCTAACCTTATTTAATTGGGTGAGACTCCACACTGGGTTTTATTTCCTCTGCCTGAAGCTTCTGGCACTCCTGCCTCGTTTCCTGCCCCACCAGGGAGTTCCCTCTGAGGATGTGACACCTTCAGGTGATGCTCCTGTGCCTCCCAGGGGGGTTTGGTGACCAGGGTGGGCTGTGGCTGTGGCCAGTCCTCAGGCAGGAGCTGTGACCAGTAAATCACGTGGTGACACTGGCCTGGAAAGGCCTGGGCCAGCCCCTGGGCTTTCCTTTGGAGGCACAGCAAGAAGGGGAGTCCCAGGCTGGGCTTTTGTGCTGCTCTCAAAATCACTGAGTGCAAATCAGCTTGGTCACAAGTTCCCTTCTGGCCAAATGTCCTGGGAAATCTCATGGTGGGGGCACGAGGCTCCTCCAGCCCTTTCCCGAGTGGTTTGCAAAGCCCTGGGGGTGGCTCTGAGCACGTCTGGGCCCCTTTGGTGGCACTCCTGCCGTGCTGTCCTCCGGCAGAACCCAGGGGGGGTCTTGTGCCAACTCATCAGAGCCCCCAGACTCCATCCAGCTTGAAGAGATGAACCAGGAGAGCTGGGAACCCCCAAACTCTGCAGGGCTGTGGCCTTGGGGACGGCTGGTTGAGGTTTTTTGGTTGCTGCCTGCCAGGAACATGAGGTGGAGGGGTAAATTTGGGCGTGGAGAGCAGAAAATGCAGCAGCTGATGAAGGATCTGCTCTGCTCTCTTCCCTCCACACTCTGTCAGCTGGGGAATGAAGGGGCTGTCAGCACCAAGAGGAGCTGTGAGGGGAATTGCACTGATTCCCACTCCAAGCCCAGCCTCAGCAGCCAGCTCCTTCCCAAAAAGAGGAATGGCAGCTCTGATCTTCCAAAAGTTCTGTCCCAACCTCCCAGGCCATCAGGTTTAGCACAGGATTTTTCCAGCTCTGAGCCAAAACGTGCAGCATTGCCAATCTTACCTGGGCAAGGGATCATGGAAAAGGGGGATGAGGAGCACAAACATCTTTTGTCCAGCTCTGGCAGTGGCTGGGTGTGTCACCCCTGCTTTGTGGCACGGCAAAGGTCCTACCTGGCTTAGCCAGGGGCTAAGATTTCTCATTTTTTGGTTCTTCCAAGGGTCACATTCCTGGCCGGGGCCGAGGGAAGGTGACAGATCTGTTTTTGGGCATGAAGTCATCACGATGCTGCTCGGGTGCCAAGTGCAATCCGAGCTCTCCGGGTTGCCTGGGCCACAAAACATTCAGTTTGTGATGAATAAAAACTGTTCTTCTTGGGGAAAAAAAATCTGTGCTTCTGACAAGATTCCTGGGGGAGGCTGCCTCCTGATCCGTGCTGGAAGCGAGGCGCATGATCTGGGAGAAAGCTGCTCACGAGTTGTGCTGGGGAAGTTCTGATCCCGCAGTGGAGCAGATGGAAAATTCTGCAGGAAAGGGCTGAGCTGCTGCCTAAAATCCAATTCCATGTGGTCCCGAGTTAACAAACTGAACCTCGGAGCTCCTTCCTCACTTTGGGAAGCGTGTTCTTCATTCCAACACCTCCTGCAAACCTGGGAATGAGCTGTGCTGCTCTGAAGGGTTGGGTTTTCCTGGGCCCCGTGTTCCCACATCCTGCCCATCTCCTGGAATCGCTTTCCCAGGCAATGAGCTCGTGGTTCTGGCAGTCAGGCTCCCCCCTGGCTGCTCTCATGGGTTTTAGGGAGGAATCCTTCCCTGTGAAATGCTCCAGGATGGGCTTGGAGGTGTTGGACCCCGAGCCAGTCTGGGATCCTCCAAACACTCCTAAAATCATGAGGGAGCTCGAGGCTGGATTTCACTGCGAGTGGAACAAAAATCCCCAACCTCAGAGCCCCCAGCTGCTGGGTAGGGGTGAAAGAAGAAAACTCCTTGTTTTCAGGAGTGCTTTTTGGGAAGAAAACTCCATTTTTCCCTGATAACGGGGTCTGGCAGCTCGGCGAGCAAACATGGACCTGCAGCTGCCCCCGGGGCAGGTCGGGGTGAGCTCGGAGCGCTTCAGGGCTGGGAATCACCGAGCGTGTGTCTTCCCCCTCTAATTACCCCCTGTAATTACCCTCTGTAATTACCCCGGCAGCTGCACGGCCGAAGAGGAAGATGAACCCCCCGACACACCAAGAAGCGCCGGGAAATCCCTGCGGTTCCTGCAAATTCACCATTAGCCGGCTCATTAATTTATTTTTTTGCTTCCTTCAGCGTGCCCCCCTTGCCCTGGCCCCGCTCGTCCCTGCAGGAGCGGAGCTTCAATCGCGACTTTAAAGGGCGCAGCTGCGAATCGTTCCCGGTGGGCTTCTCCCATTCCGGTCACGTCCCAGCTCGCTCTCCGTGCCCGGAATGCCCCGCTCCTCTCATTAACACAAAGGCTCCCGGCCCTGCCCGGGGCCACCTTCGGGACGAGGAGGTGACAATTTTGGGACAAGGGCTGTGCCACGCGCGGGGTGTCCTTTGGCGGAGCGGCCGCATCATCGAGGTTCGGGGTGGTCGGGCAGGGCTCGCCTTCCTCCCACATCCGCTCGGGGATGTCACGTCCCTTTCGGGACAGGGGTTGTGACAAGTGGGTGGCCTTCGGAGTGGCCTTTCCGCAGCTGCTTCTGGATCCAGCTGTTCCGCTCCCGCCACCGGCTGCATTCCGCTGTCACACCGCCCCCCTCTTTGCCCCTATTTTCAGCCCTATTTCCGTTCTCTTTTTCCCATTTCACTCTTCCCAACCTTTATTTCCCCTCGTCAGCCCCCATGGGAAGTTCTTTACAAACCTCGGGTGACAAAACCGCCGACCCTCGCACCTTCCTCTCACCGAGGGGAAGGGAAAAAAAAAAAACCAAAAAAAGACCCCAAAATCCCCCATAAAAGCCGCACGGACGGAGAGCCGGAGCTCAGGTGTTAACCCCGAGCGGCTGCAGTGTTCTACTCCTCTCCAGTGGTGATGAGCCAGGGCCCGCCCTCCTCCGCGTATTGGTTGCTTCCGCTCTGCCTTTTTGTACGCGGGGAAGATGCAGCTGTCAGTCCGCTCGGCTCCTCATCCCGGCTCGCTCCCGGACTAGCAATGGGCAGGAGGAGCTTGCCCCTTGCCCTCCTGCTGGCCCTGTGGCTCGGCCAGCTGGGTGCATGGGCAGAGAGGCGCCCCAAGGTGAACCCCAGGATCATCGCGGCTCCCCAAGGTGAGTCCCGGGCTGCGCCCTCGGGATGCGGCTGCTCCCCGCGCCGGCTCCTTCCTACCTGGGTCTCGTCCTTTGAGCAGAGTCGGGTTATTTTTATTTCTTTTGTGTCCTCCGGGAGGCTTTTGGCTCTCCTTAAACGCCTGCTGGCTTTTAATTGGATTTCTAGACCGTTCTTTCTTTTTAATGTTTTAAAAGCATTTTCCTACGAGATGGGGGACATTAAAGGCTGTCGAAAAGCTTTTTTTTCCCCCCCTCTCAGCTGGGTGTATCAAAGCTGTCAAAAAGCTCTGAGGCCGCCACAGGACACATTTCCTAACTCGCAGCTCTCCAGAAAAGAGAAGTATATTTACATAGTTAATGCGTAGTTTAACTCGCCCTGCTCGCTGCAGATGAATTTGGAGAGTAAACATTTGCCGAGGACCTCTGGTGCCGGGGAAAAAATATACAAACGACACGTAAGGACTTTGTAACCGCAGTGGATGTCGGCAAAGCCGAACAAAGAAATGTTTTCAAGGCTCCGAGCCTGTTGTGTCGGCGCTGGTTTTATCCCGAGTTTTGGGCTGAATCCCCTCCAGGCTGGTTGGAACAAAGACCCCGTTGGTTTTGCCGGGCGGGCTCTGCAGCACAAGGGCTCCTCTGTGCTCCCCGTTCCCTGGAACTTCCGAGCACGCCCATTCCCATCGTTTTGTTCCTGTGCCATCTGTTATCCCCCGCTGGCATTCGCGGTGCCCTTCCCCGGGCTGGCAGAGCTGGTGGCAGTGTGCGCGGCTCGGGGGTGGCCTCTGCTGTCACCTTGTCACACACAAAGGGGAGAGAGAGGCACGGGCACGCCGGGCAGGGGGGGCTGCTCCGCTATGGCGTCACCGGTGCTGGCTGCGGGAAAAGGGAGCGGGACGGGAGCTGCTGCTCCAGGGAGATCCCCCCCGCTCCCGACAGCGGTGGGGGTTGGAAATTGAGGGGGGAAAAAGGGATGGAGTGGCCGATGGCCACCTGTGTGTCCCTGTGCGATGCTGTCGCTTGTCCCTCAGTCTGTCACCGAAACCTATTAGGACACTTCACCTGCTCGGCTTGTCTGTGCTGTCATTATTCCGGCAGGGCGCGGGGTAGCGAGCCGTGCCTTATTTGTCAGCTCCTTGATGTCACCTCTACCCTCCCAGAGTTGGGCTGTGGATGAAAGGAGGAAGAAGAGGAGGAGGAGGGTGAAGAAACAGCCCAAGGGCCGCTGCTGTGGCCGAGGAGCCCCGCTGAACTTCCCCATGGCCCGGGCTCTCTGAAAGCTCAGCATGTTCAGCTCTCAGCACGTGGCTGCTGCAGCTGCAGCCCCGCTCCCAGCTTGTCCCTTGTCCCTGTCCGTGTGGCAGGGATGCAGCCGCAGGGCTGATTTTCAGCTCTGTCCCTCGTTGCTGGGGGTGGAGAGCAGCGTTCCGGGCCGGCTGCTGCGTTTGCAGTGCTGCAGGGCTGGCCCAGGGCTCTGCGGGAGCTGGCAGCTCTCCCCTAATTCAATTTCTTACCCCGCGCCAGCAGCAGGTGATGCGGCTCGGCAAAGGCACCTCCAAGTGCTCCAGCCTTGAGGAGGGCCAGGGTGTGGATTTTTGGGGCTGGGCACAGCCCGATCCCTCCCTCCTTCCCTGCCTGCAGCGCAGGAAATTGGGCAAAGCTGCGGTTGCTTTTCCATCCCTTAGCCTCGCTCCCCTCTCCAGCACCGTGCCCGGCCAGTCTGTGATACCAAAAGTCTCAATTCCACTGGTTTGCGGTGGATTTGGTGACACCTGGAGCTTCCCTGGCTCCACCAAACCCTGCCCTCCCTGCAGGTCCCTGAGCCTTTTTGCCCCTCAGTTCCCAGCAAGAAATAGGTGAGGGGACGTGAAGAACTGGGTCAAAATGTAGCGAGGCCGAGGTGGCTCCACACCTGCAGACAAAGGAACGCCACGGGGCTGTCCTGGTGCTCGGAGCTCCTGGATTTACAATCGCCACCACTTTGGAGCCGTGCGTTCTGCAGCCCTCATAGGTGGGCACTCCTGGGCGTGCAGGATTCCTCCGTGTCTCTCAGCCCGGAGCAAAGCTCGGCTCCACATCGCTGCTGGCAGCGCCTCGAGTCATTTTTTGTCTCCCGGTCACTGCCCTTCCCCAGGAACGCCGAGTTCCTCCCAGCTGAGGCTCTCGGGGCAGTGCTCCCATCCATCATCCCTTCCCTCCTCATCCTCCCCTAGATTTTTTTTTTTTGTCCCCTGCCCGGGAAGCCGGGCTGTACTTTGGCAAGGGTGCGGCCGCCTCTCACACTTTCACTGCCACATCCCGCGTATCCCGGGGGTGGCAGCGGAGGGGACACCCAGCCCGGGCTGTCTCCTGACCGGAAAGTCACCGAGCATCGCAAAACGCTGAGCGTGGCACGGAGCCCGCGGCCTTTGCAGCGCAGCCTGGGCTGGAGCTGCTGCCACACTCAGGAATTCGTCCCTGCTCAGCCACACGTGCACAAATCCGAGGAGAACTCGGATGTTCTCCTCGGCACCGCGGGGCGGGATGGGCTCTGGCTGTTTAATTACTCCCAGCTCATTAACAGGTGAGCTGGAAAGCCGCAGGGAGCAGGTTCTGAGATAAGCGGGTTCCCCAGGGAATAGCAGGATTATCCACTTGACCCTTGGCTGCCTCTCGGCGGGGTGAGCTGGTTCCAGCCCGCCCCGGGGTACAGCGAGCTTTTGGAATGGCACTTCTGGGAATCGGCCTGGGCTGCCTGGAACAGCTCCTGGCTTTTGCTATGCTTGGCTGCCTGCTTGCCTGGGAGAGCTGTGTCAGCAAGGCTGGCCCGGAGCTCTCCGTGCCCTGGCACACTGGGGCTGGGTGTCCCCAGAACCTTCCGGAAACAGCAGCACAAGGGCTTGGGGCAAGGGACGGAGGGACAGGACACGGGGAATGGTTTCCCACTGTTAGTGGGCAGGGATGGAGGGGGTACTGGGATGGAATTCCTGCTCGCGATGGAATTCCCAGAGAAGCTGTGGCTGCCCCTGCATCCCTGGAAATGCCCAAGGCCAAGCTGGACAGAGCTTGGAGCTACCTGGAGCAGTGGAATGTGTCCCTGCCCATGAGGATGAGATGATCCTCAGGGTCCTCATCCCTTCCTGTTATGGCAAACGAGGGATTTCTGGTGCCAGCAGCAGCTTTTCCCCTCAGTGACAGCATCTCTGGTTTTTTTTTTTGTGGTCCCATGGTGTGAAACATCTTGGTAGGACACTTTCCCACGAAGCTCTCTCGGAGCATCACCATTTCCAGGAGAAAGCTGCTCGCTTTCCCAGCAGTGCTATTTTCTCCTTTTTCACAGGGTTGGGCGATGCTGGGAGCTGAAAATGTTAGTTGGGAAAGAAAAAAAAAAAAAAAAAGGAAAAAAAAGAGAAAAGAAATATGTTTTGCTGTGCGCAGATTGAAAAAGAAGAAAAGCAAACCAAACAAATGGAGTGAATCACAGGCACCTCCTGTTGTAAGAGCACGACACAAAATCAACAACAGGGCATGACTGGTGGAAGTTGTGGCTGGAAAAGGGAGCAGGATGCCAATTCCTGACCAAGCTCCCAGCTCTGCACCAGCCAATTTGGGGACGGAACTGCTGAAAACGGGCCTGGGAAGGTGTTCTGTGGGTGATGCAGTGCCTTAAATGGGACAAACTAAATTTAAACCCGAGTGCTTGAGCACAAACTAAAATCTAAGCTTGAGCAAGAAATAAATTTAAGTACAAGGTGCTTTTTAGGGCAAATCTCGCATCCATAAAAAGGGTTGGGAGGTGAGTGAGGAAGGGAAATGGGTTCCAGCCACCTCCAGCCTGTGGCTATTCCGGGCTGCTCCAAAAATAGGGCTGCTGCTTCCTCCTGCTGCTGGGCACCCTCTTCCTGGCAGCCCCAGCTCTGTGGAAGCAGCTGCCGAAATTTAGATGTGGGGACAGGTTTGGGTGCTAAATCCCGCCCTTAGCGACAGCTCTGCTGCTGTCACTGTCCCCTCCTGGGCAGAACTGATTCCACAGCTCGTTATCTGCTAGGGTCAGGTATTCCTCTCGGGAAATGTGGGAAGAACCAGGCACCGCCAGTTTCGGTAGTTGTGGGAATTTCCATGAGGAGTTCACGCCCAGTCCCAGCCAGGCACCTGCAGTCAGGCTGTTCTGTTGCAGTTTTGGGAGGTCAAATTCCTGCCCCCGGCGCTTTCCAAGGCTGGGAATGCGACTCCCGAATCCCGTGTCTGGCTGCTGGGAGGTCCGCGGGCACACTGGGGGTGCTGGGGAGGGCTCCGTGGCATTCCCTGGCACAAACCTGGGGTGTCCCGGGGCTGGCACCCACCTGGAGCTCACGGCAGGTGTGGCAGCAGCAGCAGGAGGAGAGTGGGAGGGCAGGGCGGGGCCATCCCTGATCCCACTGGGAAGGGCACAGTGGGACTATTCCCAATCCCATTGGGAAGGGCACGATGGGGCCATTCCTGATCCCACTCAGATCCTTCCTGATCCTGCCACGAAGGGCACAGTGAGGCCATTCCCAATCCCTCTGGAAGGGGCACATCAGGATCCTTCCCAATCCCTCTGGGATCCTTCCTAACCCCTCTGGGATCCTTCCTAACCCCTCTGGGATCCTTCCTGATCCCACTGGGAAGGGCACAGTGAGACCATCCCTGATCCCACTGGGATCCTTCCTGATCCCACTGGGAATAGCACAACAGGATCCTTCCCAATCCCTCTGGGAAGAGCACAGCAGGGGCATTCCTAATCCCACTCAGATCCTTCTTGATCCCTCTGGGATCCTTCCCGATCCTTCCCTGCCAGGAAGGGCCTGTGCTGCACACACCTCACCTTTATCCACAGGGATAAAACCTCTGGATCCTCCCACTTGGAACCTCCCTGGAGTGGCCGTGCCCTGGGCAGTGAGACCCTGCCCGGGAAGGATTTTCCAGCTGTGGGCAGCTGGGATAGGGGAGTGCATGGAGCGGGGTTGTTGTGCTGGAGCTGCTCGGGGCAGTTTTTACCCCCTGGGAAACCTTTCCTGGGAAATCAATGCCTGGAACTGACTTTGCTGGGTTGGGAGGGGCTCCCTGGATCCCGCCGAATCCATCCTTTGTTGTGTTGACACAACATCCAGCAGTGCTTGTGCCATTGTTCTGCTGGCCGCGGGATAAAATTCCATAATCACAGGCAGGAGCTGGGAAGCGGCACAGCCTGGGACCGCCACTGCGGAGCGGAGCCTTTGGAAAGTGGCAAAACCCGGTTCTAAATTTAGTCCCTGCAGCTATGGGAGGCTCGGCACCGGGGCAGCCGGGAATGCCGGACCTGCAGGATGGCAGAAATGCACGGAATCAAAGGCTCCGGCCTCGCCTTGCAGCTCCAGTGCTGCATAATTATGGGGGGAGCGAGAGTGGGGCCGCGTTAGTATTCATGGAATTGCTGCCCAGCCCAATCCAGGCAGGGATTTGGTGTTTGAGAAGGAGAATTCCAGCTTTCCTGGAGCGTGGGGCTTTGAATCCAGGGCTTGTTCCCCGCGGGATGCAGGTTAGGGGTCTCTTTTGTTGCTCGCTGAGTGGGTGTTTGGGATCGATTCCAGCTCCGGCTGAGAGCGGGGATATCAGCAGCACAGCTCCCAGCAGAGCTTTCGGGATCCCAAATCCCCAAAGCCTGGCAGCTCAGTTACTAAACCAAAAGGGGGGTTTTTTTGTTGGTTTTTTTTTTGTTTTTTTTTTTTCCTCCCCCATCCCGTTCCTGCCCCCCAGGCGCTCCCAGAAATAGCTCGGGAGTGCTTGACGTGCCAGGATATTTCCTTGCGGAGCGTGCCTCTGAAAAAGCGCATTTGAGTGCTCCGAGAGCGCTCTGCTGGGCATCGCGATCGCGCAGGGGCCGCCGGCTTTTGTGGGATGGATTATCCCTGTTAATGCGGGCTCCATTGTCTGCCCGGCTCCGGAAAAGCTGGGAAGGGCAGGGATCTCTCCAGGGCACAGCCAGCACCCCGGGAATGCGGGAACAGCGGGGGAAAAGAGCCAGGGAAAAACAGGGTGGGGGCAGATGGGGTGGAAAAGCCGCCCTGGGAGAGGATTTTGGTGTTGGCCCTTCCCCTGGTGTCCCAAATTCTTTGCAGTGGGATGGAATTTGGGGATTCTTTTGGGGACCGAGGGGATTTGCCTTCATTCCATACATGGGACGTGTTTCAGCTGTAGAGGAGGACCCCGTCCATCTCCCACTCCCCTCCAAATGGCTCCTGAGCCAAAGAAACCATCTCTGCTTTGGCTCTGTTGGATCATTTGGGGGATTGCCAGATGATTTGAGGTGGGGAGAGGGGTGGTCTGGTCTCCAGGAGCAAACCCAAGGTCTTTTTGGAGAGCTGCTGTGTTTAAAACCAGGGAAGCTGTGGCAGAGGGTGACCTTTAAACCCCACCTCTCTCTGTCACCAGGGGATCAGCTGAGTAGCTGATCTGTCCTGAACATAAAGCACGACTTTATGGGGAAGCAAATCAAAGAGAAGAGGGGGAAAAAAAGAGGGAAAAGGAATTGAAGGTAGATGTTCCTGGACAGATCTGTGAGCTGGGGACCACCCCCCTTTCTCCATCACCTGAATCCCTGGCCAGCATCACTCTGGGTTCTGCCCTCCTAGAGGGGGTTAAATCCTTCTGGGGGGCTTAATTAGCTCCAGGACAAATTGGGGAGCAAAAGCTGGGACAAGAACCGAGCCTTGTTGGAAAGGGAAAAGCGAGGTGGGGGCAGCTGGGAATGCTGGGGTGGAAAAGCCGCGCTGGGGGAGGATTTTGGTGTTTGCCCTTCCCTCGGAGGGGAGCTCGGAGGAGCTGGGGAGGCAGAGATGGGATGAGAAGAGAGAAGACGGAGCTCTCCTGGCGCGTTGCTCATCTCCAAAGGATGTGATGAGTGTGATCTCTCTCAGGGGGATGAGAAACTCCCGGGGCCGCGCCTTGCCGGAATCTCGGAGTGAGACAGAGGCGTGAACGGCTGCTGGGGCCTTTCACACCTCTTCTTTCTGGGGGTTTTCCGTCAGCTCCTTAGTGGGGTTTTAGGGCTGTGTGCCCCCCCAGTCCCTCTGCCCCCGCCTGTGCTGGTTCGGAGTGAGCAGTTGAAACTTTCCCCAGCTGGAAAATGGGAAGGAAAGCAACCCACAGCCCCCAACCCCTGCTTTGAGAACCGCAGGACGGAGGGAACGGGGAAAATTCCACTCAGAGCTTTTACCCAGGCCGGGCTGATGGGAAGGCACTTTGGAAAAACATTAAAGTGCTTCTTCCTGGGATGCAGGAATGCCCGTGCGGGGAGACGCCGTGACCGCAGCATCGCTGCCGTACCTGGCCCCTGCCCTGCCCCGGCAGGCTGGGCTGCCTTTGGAATACCGAGAATTCCAGCTCTGGATAGGATGGCAGGGAATGACTCATTTCAACCACAAGCGTTCTCAGCCCTCCGGCTCCCTGATTTCCCTGTGGTTACTGCGCTGCAAAGAGACAGAAAGGACAGCAACACACACGGA
>NW_014650744.1:85604-108319 GCF_001447265.1 Sturnus vulgaris
GGATCAGCTTGAGGCGTGGTGGTGGTGGGGTCACAGCATTTTAGGGGCTCCCCAGGAGTGGGGTTTTTGGGAAGGAATAGGCTGGGAAGGGGATTCTTCCTCTCCTGGCCAGGTTGAGACAGAATTATCCTGGAAGATTCTGTGCCGGCTTCTCCAGCTCGGGCTCAGAGGTTTCTCAGAGCCCTTGGGCACAGGGAAGGGCTGGGGGCAGGCAGGGACCGGGATCAGTGGGGCTGAGGGTCCCAGGGGAAGGACACAGGGAACTGTCCCCTCACTGTGTCCCCACAGCCCGACCCAAACCAGCCCGGGGAGTTCTGGCACCTTCCCCAAGCCCTGCTGGGAAAACTCCGCTTGTTTTTAGGGACGAGGGACCCCGAGGAGGAGGCAATAACCCCACAAACCCGGCGGGGATTCAGCCCCGGTGACCTCTGAGGCGGCTCGGGGCTGGGCAGTGCCAAGTGCCAGCCCTCCAAACATTGAGAGCCACGCGCCGCTGATTAATGAATTAATTAATTAGCCGGCGGTGCCGCCTGCCAGGCGCTCCCCGCCTGGGAGCGCTGCCCGGAGCAGAAACCGCTTTTTTTTTTTTTTTTTTAATTTTTGGGAAAGGGAAAAGCGGGAATGCCGAGTGCTTGAGGACAGCCCTGATCCCTGGAGCCATCCCTGTGCTGCCATTCCAGCACATCTCGGCACTTTGGGAGCAGGAGGCGACCGGGACCAGGCTCCCCCAGCCCCGCTGGCCACAGGGCAGGGAACAGAGGGGGTTTGCAGGGAAGGGCAGCTGGAAAAGGCGGGACGTGAAAGAGGAAGGGCAGGGGGGCACAGGGCGGCTCTGCTGCCACTTTTTGTTCCTGTCTGGGACAGGGAGTGAAGGGGTGAGGATTGGGGTGAGGCTTTTCCCTGACAGAACCGGGCTCTGGTTCGGAATTTAAACCCTGTGTGTGCTTTTGGGGTCAAAACTCTTGGTGTTCTTTTGGGGATCCAAACCCTGTGTGTGATTTTGGGGATCCAAACCCTGTCTGTGCTTTTGGGATCCAGACCCTGTCCATCCTCCTGGCTCTGGGAAGGACCCAAATCTCTCTGGCATTGCCTGGATCTGTTTCCAGGGTGGGGGAGGGATCCCTCCTGCCTCAGCTGGGATGCAGAACTGGAATTGTGGAAGGCAGCACCCAGAGCCAGGGCTGGGGCCCTGCCCGCTGCCCCTCCTGCCATCCCAGCAATTCCCGTGTTTCCTCTCTGCATTGTGGAGCTCTCCTGTCCCCGGGGGCCCAGGGGACAATGGCTGGAGCCTGGGAGCCTCCTGTCCCCTTTCCCAGCCCTCCCCGTTTTCCTCGGCGCTCCAAGTGTCAGGAAAATGAACCCACAAAAACCAGAGGTTTATGGCCAAAAAGGAGACAGAGGAGTCCTGTAACTTTACTGGAATAAAGGGAGAGGCCATGGGGCATTCCTCTGGGGTCTCTCATATTTTTGGAGGACGCAGCCTCCCTTTTTATCCCAATTTATTTCCCTCTCTCTTTCCCCATTGGCTGAGGTACATGAGAGGTGCAGACTTCCCGGAGCTCCTGATACCTGAGATTCCCCTCTAATGTACAACCCTCCCTTTTAATTTTTAATTCTTCATTCAGAGTTTTTCTCTATTGCTTCTTTCACCTTCCAATACCCAATTTAATTTCTCAGCAAACCTACACTTTGTCTGTAAAGGCAAATCTCTTTTTTTTTCTTTTTTTCCATTCATCAATCAGTGGAATCCTTGCCGTCGTTTCTTTTCTCTCTCGGCGCTGTTTTATCCTGTTTGTAAAGACAAATCCCTCATTCCTCTCACTGGGCAGGGAAGGGAGGGGGTCAGAGGGTGCCCCCCCAGCAGCTCCCTGAGGTCTGTGCCATCCCCAGGTGCCAAGGAATTTGTGTTCCCGCGCTGGGAGAGATTCCCGGTGTTCTTCCACCAGGAAAACACCTCCTCCATCTACGTCGGGGGCGAGGGGAGGCTCTACTACTACGACTTTACAACCCGCGAGTACTACACGGTGAGGAGGCTCTGCCTCATAAAACCCCATAAAAAGTGGTTGGGATTCATCTCCCCACCCACATTCCAGACCTGGATGAAGCTGGGCTCTGCCAGGAAGCAAAATCCCAGCAGGGAGGGATCTCCCGGGTGGGTTCTTCCCGGGGTGGGAGGATAATTCCAGCCAGGGATCCTTTTTGGGGTGAGAGCAGCGATGATTCCATCACTGGGATCCAGCCCGGCTTTCCCCAGGGATTTCAGGAGCCAGGGGAGGGGACAAGGACATCTGGCGGTGTTTGGTGACCTCGGAGCTGAGAAAGCAGAAATGGAAATGTTTCCTTCTCTGTTATCCTAGGAAGAATTCCCGGTGAAAAATGAAGGGCAGTGCGTGGCATCTGGGAATTTGGTAAGTCCCAAATTATGGGGTGGGGAGGATTTGGGGTGAAGGAGGGAACAGTGGGGTGGGATTGGATGGGATGGGGAGGGTTTAGGTTTTAGGAGGGATCAGTGGGATGGGATGGGGAGGATTTGGGATGAAGGGGAACAATGGGATGGGGAGGATTTGAGTTGAAGGAGGGAAAAGTAGGATGGGGGAGGATTTGGGGTGAAGGAGGTAACGGTGGGATGGGGAGAATTTGGGATGAAGGGGAACAGTGGGGTGGGATGGGATGGGGAGGATTTGAGTTTTAGGAGGGATCAGTGGGATGAGGAGGATTTGGGATGAAGGGGAACAATAGGGTGGGAAGAATTTGAGTGAGGGAAAAGTGGGATGGGGAGTATTTGTGATGAAGGAGGGATCAGTGGGATGGGGAGGATTTGGGATGAAGGAGGGGAACACTGGGATGGGATGGGGAGGATTTGGGATGAAGGAGCTTCACGTGCTCCCCGTGAGCTCCCTCTGGATGTGGAAATCCGGGAAAACGCAGGAGAAATGTGGGAATCTGTGTGGCGCTGGGGGCTGGGTGTCACTGCCAGCTCGTGTCCCCTCCCTGGCAGGAGGAGAGCAGGAATTTCCTGACGCTGGTGGAGCAGTACTGGGACGGGCTCCTGGTGTGCGGGACCGGCGGCTGCTCCCCCACCTGCTGGAATGTGGTAAGGACCCTTCCCCCCATCCCACACGGGCAAAACCCGGCCCGATCCCACTCAGGATCCCGTCCCGTCCTTCCCCAGACGCAGAGGAAGGAGAGCCCGCCCTGGGATGGCAGAGGGATCGCTCCCTTCACCCCCGACTCCAACACCCTCGTGGTTGTGGATGGTAAGAAAAGGGGATGTTTTCCCATTTTCCTGTTCTCCAAACCCCCCCGGGACAAACAGGAACCCCCCGAGGTTGCTCCAACCCTGCTCTGGGTGGCCTTGGCTCTCCTCAGTTTGTCCCCGTGGAAACGCACATCTTTTGGAGATTCCCACCGGGATGTGGGATGTGGGATGTGGGAGGAATTTTGGGAATCAGGAGGAGGGGCCTGCGGTGACCCCACAGCTCCAGGCTTGGTGGGGACACAGGTGAGGATGTGTCCCTGCCACCCTTCAAGGATGGGGTGCCAGCACTGGGATTCCTGTTCCACTCCCACCATCCTCCTCCTCCTCCTCCTCCTCATCATCATCATCACCATCCCCGCTGTCCCACAGGCCAGGACATTTACTCCACCATCAAGAAGAGCCAGCAGAACGGGAAGATCCCTCGATTCCGCCGCGTGAGGGGCGGGGGAGAGCTCTACACCAGCGACACGGTGATGCAGAGTGAGTGGGGGACATTCCCGGTGAGGGGACATTCCCGGTGAGGGGACATTGCCAGCTGGACTCTGCCACCCCCACAGCTGGCAGGGGGCAGGAGAAGCTGCAGAGCTTCTGGTTTCCCCTCCTCACCCCCTGTCATTGCTCTGCTTCTGCCCCAAACCAGCACAAAAGTGATTTCCCAGTCCTCGGGGCATGGGGAAATGCTGCCCGCCGGTCCCTCCTGCGGGCTGGGAGGAAATTGGGTTGTGCAAAATTGTCCCCTGGTGTTGGGCAACTTCCAGTGCTGGCAAAGCCCAGCCCTGGGGCTGGGCCGGGCAGGGACAGGGTGGGGATGTGGGGAAAGGACCCTGCTCCACTTCCAGGGGGAAAATGGGGGATTATCGGGATAAAAAAAAAGCAGAATTAAAATAACAGCGGGATGAAACAGGGAAGGGGAAACCAAAGCAGAGCTGAGAGCCCCAGGGCTGATCCTGGGACATTCCATGGGAAGAGCAGAGCTCTGATCCCGGGATATTCCATGGCAAGAACAGAGCTCTGATCCCGGGATATTCCATGGCAAGAGCAGAGCTCTGATCCCGGGATATTCCATGGGAAGAGCAGAGCTCTGATCCCGGGATATTCCATGGGAAGAGCAGAGCTCTGATCCCGGGCATTCCCTGCCTTGGGAAGAGCAGCTGAGGGTTCAGAGGAATCCATCCTGGCATTTCTGGGAATGGTGTTCTGGGGTTTTCCCAGCACACAGCACGGATTTTTCCTTCCCACAGCAGCTCCCAGGGCCGGGAGGGATTTGGGTTTCCGTGGCTGCCAAGGCTTCCCCATGTCAGGAAAATTAATCCCCAAAACCAGAGGTTTATGGCCAAAAAGGAGACAGAGGAGTCCTGTAACTTTACTGGAATAAAGGGAGAGGCCATGGGCCATTCCTCTGGGGTCTCTCATACTTTTGGAGGATGCAGCCTCCCTTTTTATCCCAATTTATTTCCCTCTCTCTTTCCCCATTGGCTGAGGTACATGAGAGGTGCAGACTTCCCGGAGCTCCTGATACCTGAGATTCCCCTCTAATGTACAACCCTCCCTTTTAATTTTAATTGTTGTGGCATTCAGAGTTTTTCCCCATTGCTTCTTTCACCTTCCAATACCCAATTTAATTTCTCAGCAAACCTACACTTTGTCTGTAAAGGCAAATCTCTTTTTTTTTCTTTTTTTCCATTCATCAATCAGTGCAATCCTTGCCGTCGTTTCTTTTCTGTCTCAGCGCTGTTTTATCCTGTTTGTAAAGACAAATCCATGCCGGGGGCGATTCCCTGCAGGGAATGAGGCTCTGGGACAGCCAGGCTCGGAGCTCTCCTTTCCCTGCGCCACATCCGTGTCCCCTTCGCTGTCGCCACCCCTGGGTGGCTTCGCGGGTGCCATCTCTGTCCCTTCCCTCCGCAGACCCTCAGTTTGTCAAGGCCACCACGCTGAGGCACGAGGAGCCTCACGAGGACAAGATTTATTATTTTTTCCGCGAGGACAACCCCGACAAGAGCCCCGAGGCTCCCCGAAACATCTCCAGGGTGGCTCAGCTGTGTAAGGTACAGGGGACAGGGCGAGGTGACAGCCAGGGGGTGACACGGGACGTGCCAGCTCATAGCCCAGGCTTGGCTTGGCCTCTCTCAGCTATGGAGAGAGAATTTCCCCGCTCCATCTCGCTGGTAAAATGTAAAAAAAAAATTAAAAATTAAATTTAAAATGTAATAAAAGACGATAGGAGACAAAAAAAAAAATCAAGCAAAGCCTTCGGCCAAGAGCACACACTAACTGAGGAAACACTTCCTTAAATGCATCAACGTGTTGCATATTCATGGAACCTCATGAATTATTCAAAATCACCCCCTCCAACCTGGAAATCAACAATTTTTTTATTTCTCCTCGTGGCTCCAACCTGTTGGTACTCCCTGATAATGGGAGATCAATAAATTCCTTCCCTGGGGTTCTGGTGTCCGATAATTCAAGAATGTGAAGAAAATCCTGATTATCTTTTTACCATTCTCTGAGTTAGTTAGGTGAACAAAAGCGTTGTACCTTATTATAGTCCAAGAAAAAGAAAATATTTATCACACTACTGTTTCTAAGTTTTGTCAACAGCAGAACTAAAAGAAACTAGATTCATCCAGCAAAGTTTTCCAACATTATACATCTAGCATTCATTTTAATATTTGTGAAAAGCCAATAATATAAGAATAATATAATAATTAATATAATAATATGTGCTTATCACACTGGGGTTGCAGCTCCCCATTGGGATGTTGTGGGTGTTCCCCCCCAAACCCTGACTCCAAAGATCAAGCAAGGGCATGAATATCAATAAGTAAGCATAAATATCAAAAATATCAATCAAATAAGTGCTTGTCTGGATTGTCAGCTCGTGCAACCTCCTGTATCCACTGGAGCAGTGATTCTGAGAGAAATTTAAATTTTTGATAAGATTAAATCTTATCTAAAGCACACAAAGTTCAGTAACACTTCCAGCCACCAGCTAGAAGCGAGCAAAATGGAGAGAGATGCAGCTGCTACAAGGTTTCTTAAAGCTAAACAGAGAATTAACACCTATATTATTGATACTTTTAACCCAAAAATTAAATTCCTGTGACCCGCAGTGCAGCACTCACTGTCCAACCAGAAACTACTGCCTGAAACCACGGAGAAGATGAGCACTGAAAAAAAATCCTAAATCCTCCATCTTGTCCCATACCTATTCCTGTATTACAAACCCCTCAGATTTAAAACCTTTCACTATGTGAAATCAATTTAACTACACACCCGTGATTTTAACTCCATCACCCAAATTTGGAGCCTTCTCCAAGGCCTCAGGTCCAAAGCAGTGTTCTCCAGGGGGTCAGTGCCAGAAAACTCAAAAATCCCAGATTTCTGGGATCCAAGCCCTGATCCCCTCCGTGCTGTCCCTGTCCCCCAGGAGGACAAGGGTGGCACCAGCTCCCTCTCGGCCTCCAAGTGGACCACGTTCCTCAAGGCCACGCTGATCTGCGTGGATCCCATCACCAAGGGCAACTTCAACTGGCTCCAGGATGTCTTCATCGTCCCCGCGGGCGACTGGCGCCACTCCAAGGTCTACGGGCTCTTCACCAACACCTGGTGAGGAGCCCTGGCCCAAACCCTGCCTCGCAGCCCTCTTTGCCAGCCCGGGGGGGTGGCAGCTGTCCCCTCCTGACGCTCTGGTTGTCCCCTGGCAGGGGGAGCTCCGCCGTTTGTGTTTATTCCTTCGGGGACATCGACAGCGTGTTCCGCACATCGCGCCTCAAAGGCTACAACGGCCCCGCCCCGGAGGTCAAACCTGGCCAGGTGAGGAGAGGAGAGGAGAGGGGAAGGGACACGGAGCTGGGGATGAAGGGAGGCTGGAAAAGATCCCATTTATTTATTTTCTTCCACCAATTGCTGGGGTGTCCGGTTTCTCCTTAGCACACGTCAATGAGGCCCCCGACAGAGGCTTAAAATCCTTTTAAAGCCAGAGTTAAAGCACAGCACCAGACCTGGAGGTTAGACCCTCCAGGTGCCCTTAGGCACCCAACTTAGTCGGGTTGTGTTCTTCAAATGAGCCAAGCAATTAACAGTTGCCATAAAGTCGTTTATTGCAGAAGCACGTCAGTCTCAAAGGCAAAAGCAAAGCAAAGCAATGGCAAAATGCAGTGGTAAAATTAAATGGCATAAAGCAATGGCAAAATGCAATGGCAAAATGCAGTGGAAAAATGCAATGGCAAAATGCAGTGGCAAAAGGCACCAGCTCTCTCTAATGCATGTTCTTTTATAGAAACTTCCCAACAAGCTAAGACACAAACTCAAATCTTCTTAATCTATTAGAATTCTGATTTCTTAGCACACCAGGCTGCGTATAAAGTACGTTCATGGCCTATCTTGTTCTATCTGAAAAATGTAAGCAATGTTCTTAACTATAACTTTATTATGTTTGAAACTGTGCTCTTGGAGCCTCTAAGGAAACACCAGTATCAGGACTATGTTTTTCAACCCTCACTAGAACATTTACTACTTCTCTGGCATCCGAGACCTTTATTCACTTAAAGCACTTAAAACTTATTCCTCTTATTTATTCATCCCACCTACTAATTAATTCCCTTACTTGCTTGCTCCCTCCTGCTAAAACCTAAACTTTCACCTCTGCCTTATGTGTGAGCAGCTTAACACACTTCAACCCATCCAAAGCTTTTCATTCAACCCCTGCACTCTGATTTCTCTCTGAAGAATTCAGAGGAACTCCTGATTTACCCACTCCAACACCGATGGAGGATTTTGGATGGCGCGGTGACAACACCCCCAGGGCAGCTTTGGGCATCCCCCCCCCCTCGCCATCCTCAGCGCCCCGCCCGCTTCTGATCCCTTTTTTTTGTCCCCTTTTTTTGGTCGCAGTGTGTCCCCTCCGGGCAGCACACGCCCAGCGAGACGTTCAAGATCGCCGACAGCCACCCCGAGGTGGAGGAGCGGGTGGAGCCGCTGTGGCCTTCCCGGAGCCCCCTGTTCCACAACAAGCATCGCTACCAAAAAATCGGGGTACACGAGGTGGCCGCGGCTGACGGGCAGCGCTACAACGTGCTCTACCTGGCCACAGGTACGGGGGACACCTCCGAGGGGACATCCCCCGCCTTCCCAGCCTGGCATATGCTCGTCAGGCAAAGAGGCGAGCTGCCAAATTTCGGGAACAGCCGAACGATGCCAGCTTGGCTGCGTGGGCACAGGCGGGGGGATCCGGGCGGCGTCCCAGGAACGGGGGAGGGGGCAGAGCCCTCGTGCTGTGGGGCACAAATCCTTCCCAAAGGAGCAGCTCCGTCGTTTTCCTGCTCCTCCTCATCCCTCCCATCCTTGGGATCTGCTCCCTGGAGCTCCCGGAGGGAGGGGTTGAAATCCTGGATTTGGGATTAGGAAAGTGCAGCCGGCTCTAGGTGGGTGGCTGGGCTTGGATTGTGGATTTTCCAGAGAAATGGAGAGAAATGGAGAAACAGAGAGATAGAAACAAAGAAATGGAGAAACAGAGAAACAGGGCAAGAGAGTTAAACAAATAGAGAAACAGAAATGGAGAAATAGAGAAACAGGGCAAGAGAGTTAAACAGAAGTAGAGAAACAGAGAAATGGAGAAACGGGGCAAGAGAGTTACAGAGAAACAGAAACAGAAATAAATAAATGAGAAATGGAGTTAAACAGAGACAGAGTTAGAAACAGCTATAGAGTTGGAGAGAAAAGAGAGATAGAAACATAGAAATGGAGAGAAACAGAGAAAAAGAGAGAAACAGAGATAAACAGAGAGAGAAATGGAGAAGTAGATAAGCAGAGTTAAAGAGAGAAATAGGGAAATAGAGATAAAGAGAAATAGAGAAACAGAATTAGAGAGAAATGGAGTTAAACAGAGAGACAGAGCTAGAAACAGAACAATAGAGTTAGAGAGAAACAGAAAAATAGAGAGAAACAGAGAAATGGACAGACAGAGCAATAGAGATTTTCCAGAATCCTGGATTTAAATGCAGCCAAGGCCCTGCAGGGACCCCTGGGAAGGCTGATCCAACAGGAAGGGCTGTGGGATGGACACGGGGTCACCTGGGGGTCCCAACCCCTGCACGAGCTGGGCTTCCCCTCCCCCTGGCTCAGGGGGGCTCGGGGTCCCTTTGGGAAGGGGGAACCACGGGGAGTGCCCAGCCCTGTTCCCTGCCCTGTCTGGGTGTCACATCCTGATGCCTTGAGGAGCTGGAACAGAGGCTGCACACAGAGTTAAGGAGAATAAAATGGGTATTTATTGAGAGGCCTAGGAAAGGCCTACAAAAGCCACACCCTAGCAGTATGAGTGCCACAGTTGTGACTCCTGCCTGGATGGCTCCAAGATGGAAGGAAAGGTCACAAAATCTCACACTTTTATGGGTTTTGGTTCATTTGTATGAACCCACCCTCCACCTTTCCACGTTGTTTATGCTTAGAGCCTGAAGTTTGGAGAAACTTGAGTTTTCAACTGGACTAGGACTGTTTTGCCTTCATCACCCCAGCACATCACAAAAGCACATCCAAGGAGAACAGGAAAACTTAAAACTCAAGGCATCACCCAGGCACCTGGCACTGTCACCTCCCCCCAGGCTGCCTCAGCAGGGCTGTCCCCTCTCTCTTCCCAGACAAGGGCTCCATCCACAAGGTGGTGGAGCTGCCAGATGGGGTGCAGAACATCATGGAGATCCAGGTGTTCCCCAACAAGGATCCCATCCAGTCCATGATCCTGGACCATGCCAGGGTGAGTCCCTGCTCTGGGGGCAGGAGAACGGGGTTGGTCAGGCAGGGACTGATGGGGCCTGGGGTCTGGGAGAGAAATCATGGAATTATTTGGGTTGGGTGGGACCTTCAATGATCACCCAGCCCCACCCTATGGCAGGGACACCTTCCACTGTCCCAGAGTCCCAATGTCCACCCTGGCCTTGGGCATTTCTAGGGAAGCCACAGGAGCTTTGGGAATTCCATCCTGGCCCCTCCCCACCCTCCCAGGGAACAATTCCATCCCAATATCCCTTTGGCAAGGGATATTGGTTGTCCTATCCCTCCATCCCTTGTCCCAAGTCCCTCCCCAGCCCTCCTGCAGCCCCTTTAGACCCTGGAAGAGGCTCTGGAGCCTTCCTTTCTCCAGGTGAGCCATCCCACAGCCCAATCCACAGATCCTGCATGTCTCTTGTTGGTTTGAAGATCCTCCAGTTTCACCTCCCCAGCCACGGGCACGACCTGGCTCCACCCTTGCAGCATCTCCTTGTCCTCCCTCCAGCAGCTCCAGGTCCTTCCTGGGACACTCCCTGACCTTTCCCTGATCTCTCCTCCCACAGGCCGTGCTCTACGTGGGCTCCAACAGCCGCGTCCTGGAGCTGCCCATGGACATGTGCGGGCTGTACCGCAACAACTGCCACAGCTGTGTGCTGGCCAGGGACCCCTACTGCGGCTGGGCCAATGGCTCCTGCCTCTCGGTGGCCCTCAGCCGGTGCGTGGTGGCCACTCCCCCCCTCCCCATCCCACCGGGCAAACGGCCACACCCTCAGCATTCCCCTCCTGGGCTGGTTGGGGTGGCTGCGCTGTGCCCAAAAGTTTGGGGTGTTCTGTGTGGGTCCATCCCTCCCTTGAAGGGTTTTGGGCACCCAACTCCAAAGTTTGGGGTGCTCTGCATGAATTTATCCATCCCTTGAAGGGTTTTGGGGTGCTCTGTGTGGATCCATCCCTCCCTTGAAGGGTTTTGGGCACCCAACTCCTCGAAATTTTTAGGTGCTCTGCACGATCCATCCCTCCCTTGGAGGGTTTTGGGCACCCACCCCAAAGTTTGGGGTGCTCTGTGTGGGTCCATCCCTCCCTTGAACAGTTTTGGGCACCCAGCCCCTCTCCCCAAAAGTTTGGGGTGCTCTGCATGAATTTATCCCTCCCTTGAAGTGTTTTGGACACCCAGCCCCTCTCCCCGAAATTTTGGAGTGCTCTGTGCAGATCCATCCCTTGAAGGGCTTTGGGCACCCAAATCCTCTCCCCAAAAATTTGGGGTGCTCTGCATGGATCCATCCCTCCCTTGAAGTGTTTTGGACACCCAGCCCCAAAGTTTGGGGTGTTCTGTGAGGGTCCATCCCTCTCTTGAAGGATTCTGGGCACCCAACTCCTCTCCTCGAAATTTTTAGGTGCTCTGCATGATCCATCCCTCCCTTGCAGAGTTTTGGGCACCCAGCCCCTCTCCTTGCTGCTGGGTCTCTCATTGGTCATCTCCAACCTTGTGGAATTGGGATGGGAAGGGGAGATTCCCGTTCATCCCCCTGATCCGGGGTTTCCCATCCCTCAAACCCCATTTCCCAAAGTTCTCCTGGTTCTTATTCCCATTTCCATCCTCCAGGGAGGTGCTCCAGAACCTGAACTTGGGCTCGTGGCAAGAAAGCTGCCAGAGGGGCGACGTCAAGGAAGGTACGCGGGGGCCTCGTGGTTGGGGGAGGAATTGTTGGATTCTCCAGGCTATGGATGGGCTTGGATGGGTTTGGAGGGGTGGCTGGGGAGCTGGAATCAGCACACTGGGATGGAACCAGTGGAAATCATTTTTCCACTTGAACTGGGAGAAAAGTCCTGTGGGCTTCACCAGACGTGAGCTGCTGTCCTTATGGGGATCTGTGACGTCGCAGCGGGGTTGGGATGGGAAAAGACCCTGAAGATCCTCCAGTTCCAGGCACAGGCATGATCCCACCAGCCCCATCTGTGGGTCCTGGGTGTCTCTTGTGGGTTTGGAGATCCTCCAGTTCCATCTGTGGGTCCTGGGTGTCTCTTGTGGATTTGAAGACCCTCCAGTTCTGTTTGTGGGTCCTGGATGTCTGGTATGGGTTTGACGCTGTCTAAACACCAGAGCACCCACAAAAAACCATCCACTCGTTCTCTGCTATAGCTGAGCAGAAAAGGGGGAACGAAAAAGAAATGAGGGAGAGATAAGGATCAGCAGAAAACACTCAAAGGGTTCAAAGCTTTCAAAACAGGCTCAAAACTTTGGAAAGTACGAAGAAAGATTCAGAATTCAAAGAGGAAAATGGGAATAAAATGAAGGTTTAGAACTCTTTCTCCCCCACCCCCACCAGCACGAGGATTTTAGTCAGTTTGTCACTTTAAGAAATCTTTCTCCAATTTGTTTGGGGCAGGAGTTTCTATATTGCTGTGCCGTGGGGTCCTTCCATTTCTCGGAACTTCTCCAAATGTTAATTGTCAGGAGAAGCAATCCCACCCAAACCTGCTGAACTGTGAGTCCCTCCCACGGCTCCCAGCCTTCCCACAGCTGCTTTTCCCTGGGCCGTTGGGTTCATGGGGTGCAGATTTTAGGGCTGAGCTCCTCGGGGTTCTCTTCCCGTGTGAAGCTGGGTGGGTTCTGTGTCTCTGCTCCCCAGGTCACGGCTTCTCAACGTGCGCCCTTTCCTCACAGGCCACGGCTGAATTGTGTGATGAATTACAGGGAAACATCCCTTGTGTTGTCATCCTCACCACGGAGAATTGCAGCTCCTTCTCCCTCTTTTGCACCAACCTTGGTGTCACCAGGTTCTCCTCATGTCACCTTCTCTCCAGCTTGGGAGAGAATGGGTGTCCATAGGTTTGTTTGTCCTCAAGTTCCATCAATCACAAAATTTTTATCGATCTGTGCAGAAAAGTTGATCCCATCCAGATTCTGCATCAGGAAATCGGTGTCTGTAGGTTCATTTGTCCTCAAGTTCTATCAATCAAAAAGTTTCATTGAGCTCTGCAGAAAAGTTGATCCCATCTGGGTTCTGTGTGGGGTCCATGCCCGTGCTGGCCCAGCCAGGCAGGGAAGGAGCCCAGTGGCCACCATGGGATGGGGCCCAGTGTCCCCCACCCCCACCCACCCAAAGAGAGGAAAAAAATTGGGCACCTTTTTTCCCCCTTCTTAAATGTGCCATCACAGAGGCGTTGCTAACTTCTCTAATTTATCTAATTTTTATCGAATTAATCTAATTTTAATCACATTTTAATCTAATTAATCTAATTTTAATCTAATTAATCTGATTTTTATCTGATTTATCTAATTCTTATCTAATTTGTTTAAGTTATCAAATTTATCAAATTTATAAAATTTATCTAATTTAGCTAATTTATCTAATTTAGCTAATTTTTATCCAATTTTTATCTGATTTATCCAATTTATCTAATTAATCTTCGGGCTGCCCGATGTTGTCAGAGCCTTCAGGGACGAGCTCTGCTGGCCAGAGTAGAAGCCTCAACCACAGTGGAAAATGGAACCACAGATGTTCCATTTTTATACCTCTTGGTCTCCAGGAATCTCCATTAATTTTAATAAAACGAAAAAAAAAAAACAAAACCAAAAACATTTTCATTTCAGCCAAAGGAAGAGTCCTTGCTATAATTCTCCTTCTCGATGTGGTGGAGTTGTTATTTCCCCTCTTTTATTTACTCCAAACCAGCTCCACTGCACTGGATGTTCTTTTCTGTTCCACAGTGAGATAACACTTAAAATTATTATCTATATCTATATCTATATCTATATCTATATCTGTCTTTATCTATATTCTCTATATTATCCATATTATCTGTATTATCTATATTCTCCATATTATCCATATTATCTATATTATCTATATCTATGTGTGTATCATACTTTTGATTTCCCAATTGAAATACACTCATTTTCTGCTGTGAGACAGAACCAGGAGCAAAAGAGCTAATCAGGCCTAAAAGGGTATAAAAAAATCTTTATTCACTCCACAAAGAAAAAGAAAGAAAAGCAAATTCAGAATAAGATCTTCAGACCACTCCTTCCTTCCCTCTCCCAATCTTCATAACAACAAGACAAACATAGAAAATCTTCTTCAGTCACTTCCCAACTTAAATGGTCATTTTTTCAGTTCAGAGAGAGAAGTTTCCTCTTGTCAGGCTACAGGAACATCTCCACAAGGAGGGAAAAAAAAGCCAAAACAATTCTCTCGTGGCTTTACTTCTCACGATTCGTATCAGTCTGGAAAAAAACCTCACAAATCACGAGGCTCCTCCCATTTTCACAGCTTTCCCAAAGCTGGGCCTATGGGCCATGTTAAACTCAGGGGGTATTTACTTTTAAGAATGAGCTGCTCCAAACCAAAAATTCTCTTCATCTTTTTTCTCTCTGTTCATGCTTCATCTCCAGAAACAGAGATCCCATTTTCTCCTTGGGGTGAAGGATTCTCAACACAGATACCTTTGATTAACAATCCATCAAATGGAACATCTCCAACCCCCCTGTCTTTCTCCATGGTTTATAGGAATAGTCAGTGTGATATCACTTCATCCCTACAATCTCACAAAAGGATTTTCCAGCCATCTTCACAGCATCTCCTCCTTCTCCTTCCATCTAAAGAAACTTAGCTCTTTCATTATTTCCCTTCTCACTCCGGGCAGGGTTGAAAAGTCTGCAAGTCAGAGCATTGAAAGGGTTAAGATTTCACCCGGGGAAAGCAAGGCTGCAATGCTGGAGCTGTGCCAAAATCACGGGAAATCAGGCCAGGCTGGAAAAATGGCTGAGCCTCCGTGGGCTCACCTGGCACTCACTGTGGGTGGCCACCCCTCCTCCATGCTGGCCCATGTCACCTCCCCAGACTGGGGGTCCTGGCCCTGTCCATGGCCACCCCTCCTCCCTGCTGGCCCATGCCAGCTCCCCAGACAGGGCCCCAGCCCTGCCCCCCTGTCCTGCAGTGCAGCCAGGCCCTGGTACCTGCACTGCTGCCAGAAAAGAAAGAGATTTCTTTTCCAGGCTACCTCCTTCTAAATGTGTGTTCACAGAGCAAAGTAACTTTCTCCAATTGCTTCTTCAGGCTGTCAGTAACTAAACCAGCCTTCAGTCGGTCCCATCAACTCCCAGAGGAAATTCTCATAGAGAGAACTTCTCTCTGAGCCTGTCCTCCCCAGGTGAAACCAGCACAATATGTAATAAATAGAAACATTTCTTTGTCAGGTATTCTGACAAAACAATCTTCCTGGGATGTGGTTACTGTGCTGCAAATAGAGAGAAAGGACAGCAACACACACGGATTTCTTTAGGGAAAAAAGGCCAATTTATTGTACAGACAGCCCGATTTAAAGTGTGTCAGTGCAGCCAGGACAGGACAGGAGCTCCTTGGACAATTGGGAAAAACATCCTTGGGACAGCACCTCAGGATGTGTCCCACGGGAAAGACACCAGGGGTTAATGTTGGTGATGAATTCCACTCTGTTTGTCACCGTGTTGTCACCCTGGGAGACTCCTCCCTAACTGAAGCTGCAGTCAGCTTGTCAGCCTGGGAATGGAGCTGAGAGTCAGGAGAAATCCAGGCCTGAAAAGGAATTTCCAAGCTGTGATTCCCCAGCTCTCTAAATGTGTGTGTCCACACTGGGAAAAAACCTCCCTGCTGGAGCTGAGCACGTAATCAGCTTGGGAAAGGAGCTGAGAGAACAGGAGAGATTTCAGCCTGGGAGTGATTTCCCTGGCTGTAATTTTCCTAGACCTCTAACAGCGCATCCACCTCACCCAACCCCGCCGTTGTGTCCCCGCAGGCGATTTCCGCAACATCTCGGTGATGCCGTTCTCCCGCTATTACCTCAACTGCTCCATCGAGTCCCACTACGCCACCTACAACTGGTACCACGAGGACGTGCTCATCAAGAGCTGCAACACGTCCCGCCCTCAGCACGACTGCTTCCATTTCATCCCCAGCGTGCGGAGCGAGCACTACGGCCACTACGTGTGCGTGTCCGAGGAGGACGGGTTCCGCCAGGCGCTGGTCAAGGAGCGCCTGCTCGACCGCCTGCGCTTCCAGTGGCAGTTCTCCCGTGGCCCGGCCACGCTGCCCTCGGGGCTCCAGCTGCTTCTGCTGCTGCTGCTGCCTCTGGTTGAGCTCTTCCATTGATGCCAACCCCGCTCGTCCTTGCCCGCTGCTGTGATTTCTCCTCGGGAGGAGAAAGGTGACACGTGGTGGCCGCCGTGTGGTTCACGCCGCCGTGCATGCACTGATCCTCAGGGCGCGGCCGCTCCTTGCATGTGATGAAGATGAGGAGGAGGAGGAGGAGGAAGATGAGCTCGGGATGCCCGCTGCTTCCCGAGGTTTTGGTTGTGGATGATGTCGGGGTCAGCTGGGACAGCCCCTCCTGCTCCGGAGGGCTCGGAGGGGGGGGCTCGGTTCGTTGTTTTTGTTTTTTTTTATTTGCAGACGGTTTTGGTGTGGGAGGGAGCTCGGGAATCGGCACCGCGTTGGGAATTTGCATGGAAAAGCCTCCTGGGCAGGTGACTGGATTTGGGGTGTGGGGACGGGAAGGGAAGGTGGGAGCAGAGCCCGGAGCGCAGCGGGAGGCGCTGAGAAGACGCTGGAGACGCACAAAGAAAAAAAAAAAACTAAAAACAAACCTGCAGGCAGCTGAGGGGCATGGCCGGGGCCGTCCCGCTCCCACCCTGGCCCGGGTGGCCTCAGGGAAAGCGGATCTCAGGGCACCGGGGGGGCTGCGCCTGTCCCCGGCTCTGTCCCTGTCCCTGTCCCTGTCCCTGTCCCTGTCCCTGTCCCTGTCCCTGTCCCTGTCCCTGTCCCTGTCCACCGAGCCAGGCCCGGGCTTCGCGTCCCCCGCCTTTCCGGAGCTCTCGGAGCGAGACTAAACTGTGAAAAATCGGGATTTTTCTCCCTGCAAAGGGGAGGGGTCCTGCTCCTTGTCCAAACCTCTCCCAGCCCGGAACGGCCCGACCCAGGGGACACTCAGGGGACACCCAGGGGACACCCAGGGGACATCCTGGTCGTGCTTCCAATGCTCCTGCTAGCTCAGGAGAGCCCGAGGGGTCTCGTCCACAGCGCAGGGACAGCGAGCCAGAGCTTCCTACTGCACTACAACCCCGAGATTTTCCCCATCCCCAGTGGAGGACTGAGCTTCTTACACCCCTTCTCAAAGCACTTTAACTTTGTGGACTAACAGATATTTATTGTATCGACTGCTCGTTACTGTCTCATAGGATTTTATAATATTACAGCAGGCGGGGGTGGATTAGAGGAGAATTTAAAATAAAAATAAAAACCCCACCACAACAGCTACCAAAAATAAAAAAAAACCTCCCCAACCCTTTCAGACCTGTAACCAAAGCGGATGGTTGGAATAAAGAGTTGAAAAAAAGCAGCAGAGCGCCGTGGTTGTCACTGGGAGCGCAGTGAGGCAGAGCCCGGGCGGCGCTGGGGACACGGGGGTGGCACCCAGGGGACCCTCGGGTGGGGGGGGAGGTTTGGCAGCCGAGATCGGAACCTTTCCCTGCCTCCGTCCCTGCCTGGCACAGAATTCCCGGCAGGGAAAGGAGGGGGAAGGAGCGGGGAGCGGCCGATTCCCCAGCCGCGAGTGGGAATTTTGGCAGCCCCACGGGATTGGGAATTTTTGGGGCTCCGAGCTGTTCCCGTTCCCATTCCACCCCCAAAACTCCAAAACGCCGCAGTCAAACCCCGGGAAAGAGGTTTGGGAGCAGCGCACGGAGGTGACGCCGCAATGGGAATTCTGCAGGGAGCCAGAATTCCAGTTTGGCTGCCCAAAATCCCATTTCCCTGCCCCAACACCCGGCTGGGACCGTGGGATGGAGCAGCACGGGGACAGCCAGGGTGACACACAGGGACACAGGGAGGGGCTCTCGGCGTCCCCTCGCCATAAACCGGGAGCGTTTGGGATTTCTTGTGGCCTCGAGGCTGCCCGAGGGGGAACCGCGATGTCACCTCGTTGTCCCAGGAGTTATTTTCGGGAAGCTCGAATATTCCAGCAGCTTTTCCAGCCTTTTTTCCGGCATGGCCAAAAGCCAACAGGAGAATTTAATTTTTTTTTTCCCCTCCAAGCGTCGTTTTTGGGGCTATTCCAGCTCCAGGAGGAAGATTTGCCGTGCAGGACAGGACCATGCCATGGTTGGGATTCCAGAGTTGAGCACTTTGGGAATCTTTTCCCGCTGGGATGGGATCGGGATCCCCCTGGATTCACCAGAGATGGGATCCCAAATGGGGGTGCTGTCACCCTAAAGGGAGTGGGGACCCCAAATCCTGGCTGGTGTCACTCCAGTGATTGGAGACCCCAAATCCGGGCTCCTGTCCCTCCTCACGTGAGTGGGGCCTTATTGTCACTCAAGTGAGTGGGGACCCCAAATCGGGGCCCTTGTCACTCCTTAAGGGAGTGGGGACCCCAAATCTGAGCTCCTGATGCCCCTCAAGTGCATGGGAACCCCAAACCCGGGCTCCTGTCCCTCCTCAAGTGATCGGGAACCCCAAATCCAAGCTCGTGTTCCCCCTTAAGGGAACGAGGACCCCAAATCTGGGCCCCTGTTCCCCCTCAAGTGAACGGAAACCTCAAATCCGGGTCCTTGTCCCTCCTCAAGCGAGTGGGGACCCCAAATCCGGGCTCCCATCGCTCTTTAAGTGTTTGGGGACCCCAAATCCGGGCTCTCATCACTCTTTAAATGAACGGGGACCCCAAATCACTTGAAGAGTGATGGGAGCTGTCTCATCCCGGCCACGCCTTTCCATAAAATCCATTCGTGGCTCCATCCAGGGATTCCCAGAGTCGGGGTGGGGGTCCCTGAAACCCCTCCACGCTCCCGGCTGCCGTCACCTCCTGTCCAAACGCTTTTCCCCATGTCCAAATCCCTATTTTTTAGGGATTATCGGCTGCTTTTTTTTCCCCAGGATCTCGGGGTTTAACCTGGTGTCCGTCTGTCTGTCTGTCCCTGTGATTTGCCGGGACAGGGAGGGATCCAGGTGGGACAAAGAGCAGGGAGAGGGATCCGAGCGGGAAACGCGGCGCTTTTGGGGAAATCAGATGGTCCGGGAGGAACTGGGGGAAGTTAAACTCGGGATTATACCACGAGGGCCTCTTCCTCTTCTTCCTCTTCTTCCTCTTCTTCCTCTTCTTCCTCTTCTTCCTCTTCTTTCTTCCTCTTCTTCCTCTTTTTCCTCTTCTTCTTTTTCCTCCTCCTCCCAATGTTTTGCCCTTTCCAGCCATGGATTCCCACTCCCTGATCTCCGAGGAGCGATCCAGGCTGGAGAACGGATCCCACGGGGTGGGGATACCCCAAAACCCCCCCCAAAAAAGCCTGGCAGCCACGCGGGCTCGAAATCCCAAAACAAACCCCAAAAACCCCCAAAACCAATCCAAGCAAAACCCCCAAAATCTCAAAAAACACCTCAATCCTAAAAAAAACCCCAAACCCCCCAAAACCCGAAATACCTCAAAAAACCCCCAACCCCTGCCCCATAGAGACCTCCCTGACCTATAGAGACGTCCCTGCCCCATAGATTCCCCTACAGGAACTGCCGGAGAGAAAACCCTGCCCCATAGAAAACCCTATAAAGAACTCCCTGCCCCATTGATTCCCCTCTAGGAACTTCCTTATAGGGTTTTCTATGGGGCAGGGCTCCTTACAGAGGTTCCTATAGGGGAATCTATGGGGCAGGAAGGTCCTTATAGGGTTTTCTATGGGGCAGGGGGCTCCCTTCGGAAGTTCTTATAGGGGTATCTATGGGGCAGAGGGTTCTTTATAGGGTTTTGTTTGGGGCAGGAGGCTCCCTCCAGAGGTTCCTATAGGGGAATATATGGGGTAGGAGTTCTCTATAGGGTTTTCTATGGGGCAGGGGGCTCCTTACAGAGGTCCCTATAGGGGAATCAATGGGGCAGGGAGGTCTCTATAGATCAGGGAGGTCTCTATGGGGCAGGGGGCTCCTTATAGGGTTTTCTATGGGGCAGAGGGGTCCCTATAGGGCAGGGGGGTCTCTGTGCAGGGGGGTGGAGTTTTAGGGTCAGGAATCCAAGCCGCAGCTCCAGGCCCTTTTCCCAGGTGGGTGGGGGCACCCCAGGGAAGTGACAATGTCCCCTGATTGTCCCCTCCCTGCATTCCCACAGGGATGAGCTGCTCCCCCAAATCCCTGCCCTAAATCCCAGGCTCCCCCGGGGGTGACTGACACGGAGGGGTGGCCGTGGTGTCACCCGCTGGCTCCAGAGGTGACAAAAAACCCCCGCGGGTGGAAAGCGAAAGGGCGCGGTGTCACCTCCCCCCCGCTGCGGGGGGACTGGGGACAAGGACACGCGAGGGGACCGGCGTGGGTGGCACTGGGGACAAGGACACGCGGGAGAGGTGACGCGGATCCGCTCAGCCCCGAGCTGCGGGGGAGGGGCGGTGTCACCGCCATCCCCTCGCTTTTGTCACCACGGTTGGGGACAAAGTGTCGCCGTGGGTGCCTTGGCACCTCCGACCCCTTCCTGTGCCCCCCGGGCCAGGGGACACGACTGTCGCGTGTCCTTGGTGCTCTGGGGGTGGCAGGACAAGAGGGACAAGGGCAGGACCCCGTGAGGGGGATGTGTGACACCCCAGGGTCACGCAGGGGACACGCCCGGGGTGCTGGCGTGTCCCCACACCTGGGGAAGGCGCTGCCAGGGGGTGCAGAGGTGACACAGTGACATCGGGAGTGGGGACAATGGCTCAGCATGGAGCCGTGTGTCCCTCGGTGTCCCTCGGTGTCCCTCGGTGTCAGTGGCTGAGGGGACGCAGCGGGTCCCACCCAGGGACGGTGACAGCGCAGGGGGCAGGAGGGGGTGGCACTGTGCCACCATGTCCCCAAGGTTTGGGGCCACTCCGGTGGGGTTTTGGTGCCGGGACAGCAATGGGGACAGGGACCATGGGACAGGAGGGGACAAGGACTGTGGGACAGAAGGGGACAGGGACCATGCGACAGGAGGGGACAGAAGGGGACAGCCCCGGTGTCCTGGCAGGGGACAGGCTCCAGGCTCCCAGGAAGGAGGCGACAGCCGCCGCTGTCCCCGTGCGGTGGCACTGGCGGGTTCCGCGCGCCCCCCGGTGCCCGTCGCCGATGTCGCATCCTCCGCCAGCCCCGCTCGGCATTCCCGGGACACCCCAAAGAGAGGCCCCGTGTCCCCCTCGTGTCCCCATTGTCCCCCAGCCCCATCGCTGACCGGGAGTTGTCGCTCTTGGCGACAAAGGGACCTCGTCTGCAGCTTCGTCCCCGCCTCGGGACACCCCAAAATCCTTTCCCTGCTGCCAGGGCGTGCTTGGGATTTGGGATTTTTGGGATTTTTGGGATTTGGGCCGGATCCCAGGAATGCGAGCCCTTCCCCCCACCCGGGGAGGAGCCACGTGAGGCCCCCCCAGCGGTGGCACCGAGTCCCCAAGGCCACCCCCGGCGGGGTGACCCTGGCTGGGAGCCCCCAAGGCTGTCCCCGGCCGGGGTGACCCGACCCGCTCGTCTTTATCATTTTTTGGGGCAGATCCCTCCTTTCTGCCAAGGCCACCGTGTCACCTGTGGCGGGGGCCTCCTGGGGGCCACCCGGGGCCACCCGTGGCCCGGTGGCGATGCCGGGGGGGGCTGTCCCTGCAGGGAGGCGGGCGGGAGCGGCTCCGGGAGCTCGGGATAAGAGCGAGGCCACCGCGTCCATCGAGGGCCACCAAGCCATGCTCGCCCTCATCGCCACCAAGCCCGGAGCCCTGCGGGGTGTCGCAGCCGTGCGATGTCGCCGGCTCGGCGGGGCTGTCCCCTCGGCTGTCCCCTCGGTTCCCAGGCCCTTTAACGAGGTGCCGGGCGAGTGGCGAGCGGGTTGGCTCAACCTGTACCGCTTCTGGCAGGAGGGCGGCCTCAGCAACCTGCACCTCATCATGGCCCGCAGGTTCCGCCAGTTCGGGCCCATCTACAGGTCAGCTGGCCATGTCCCCTCCCTGTCCCCTCCCAGTGTCCCCTCTCCGTGTCCCCTCCCCGTGTCCCCTGTCGTGTCGCCTCCTTGTGTCCCTGCTCATGTTCCCTCCCTGTGTCCTCTCCCCGCTCTCATCCCCGTGTCCCGTCCCATGTCCAATCCCCCTGACCCCTGCCCTGTCCCCTCCCGTGTCCCCTCCTTGTGTCCCCTCCTTGTGTCCCCTGCCGGTGTCCCCTCCTCGCTCCCATCCCCTTGTCCCCTTCCCGGTCCTGAGCCCATGTCCTCTCCCGTGTCCTCTGCCCTGTCCCCTGCCCTTGTCCCCTCCCGTGTCCCCAGCCCCTGTTCCCTCCCTGTATCCCATCCTCGTGTCCCCTCCTTGTGGTGGTCCCAGCCCGTGTCCCCTCCCCGCTCCCATCCCCGTGTCCCCTCCCCATGTCCCCAGCCCGTGTCCCCTCTCCGTGTCCCCTCCCGGCTCCCACACCTGTGTCGCCTTCCGTGTCCAATCCCCCTGACACCAACCCTGTCCCCTCCCGTGTCCCCTCCTTGTGTCCCCTCCCTGTGTCCCCTGCCCGTGTCCCCTCCCAGCTCCCATCCCCGTGTCCCCTTCCCGGTCCTCAGCCCGTGTCCTCTCCCGTGTCCCCACCCGGTCCCCTCTTAGTGACCCCTCCCGTGTCCCCTCCTTGTGTCCCATCCCCGTGACTCCTGCCCTGATCCCTGCCCTTGTCCCCTCCCCGTGTCCCCTCCCCGCTCCCATCCCCGTGTCCCCTCC
>NW_014650744.1:140399-151586 GCF_001447265.1 Sturnus vulgaris
TCAGGGAATGGTTCCAGGAATGGCTGGGAATGGATCCAGGAATGGCTCCAGGAATGTGTCTCAGAATTGCTCTGGGAATGGAGCTGGGAATGGCTCTGGGAATGGTCAGGAATGTGTCTGGGAATGACTCTGGGAATGGCTCTGGGAATGGTTCTGGGAATGGCTGGGAATGGCTCAGGGAATGACTGGGAATGACCGGGAATGACCGGGAATGCCAGGAAATGACTGGGAATGACCGGGAATGGCTGGGAATGACCGGGAATGACAGGGAATGACTGGAAATGACTGGGAATGACTGGGAATGACCGGGAATGCCAGGAAATGACCGGGAATGACCGGGAATGACCGGGAATGTCTCGGGCCGTGACCGGCAGCCCGGCCCGTGCCGCCCCATTAACCCCATCGCTGCCGTTGCTCCGCGCCGGGCGCAGCTGCGGCTCCGCCGGGCTCTTAATTCAATTAACGCTGCCCTGAGCGCTCCCGCGGGAGCCGCTCCCTCCCTAACAAAGACATTCCCGGCTCCGGCCGCGCCTGGAATGCTGCCACCGCCGCGGGGCTTGGATTGGCAGCTGTCACTCAGCGGCTGGGAGCGGGGCTGCCCCGGGAAAACGGGGTTTGGGGGGGATGGGGTGGAATTCCCGGGAAAAACGGAGCCAAGGATGGGAATCTGGGATGGTGGGAGGGGTCGCTGGCCATGGCAGGGGTGGATCTGGGTGGGATTTGAGGTCAATCCAGTCTGGGATTCTGGGATTTCCCCAAGCCAAACCTTTCTTGGAGACAAAATCCCAAATCTGGAATTCCCAAACCAAACCTTTCCCACTCGTGGTTTGGGGATAAAAACCTCAATTCTGGGATTCCCCAGCCCAAATCTTTCCCTTCCATGATTTAGGGATAAAAACCCCAATTCTGGGGTTCCCCAACCCAAACCTTTTAATTCTGGGATTTCCCCAGCCCAAACCTTTCCCTTCCATGATTTATTTAGGGATGAAAGCCCCAATTTTGGAATTCCCCAACACAAACCTTTCCCTTCCATGATTTAGGGATAAAAACCCCAATTCTGGGATTTCCCCAAACCTTCCTTGGAGACAAACCCCCAAATCTGAAAGTCCCAAACCTTTCCCACCTGTGATTTGGGGATAAAAACCCCCCAATTCTGGGATTTCCCCAAACCAAACCTTTCAAATTTGAGTTTCCCAAAACCAAACATTTCCTGGGGATAAAAACCCCAATTCTGGGATTTCCCCAACCCAAACCTTTCAATTTTGGAATTCCCCAAACCGAACCTTTCCCACTTGTGGTTTAGGGATAAAAAACCCAATTCTGGCATTCCCTAAACCAAACCTTTCCCCCCATTAATTTGGGAATAAAACCAAATTTGTTGCTCAATCCAGGCTGGAAGCAGGAGAAGCCCGAGCCCGCTCCCACCCGGAGTGCAATCCCGGGTTTTTTTGGTTTTGTTTTTTTTTTTGGCCAGCCCGAGGGGGGTTTTGATGGCCAAGCTGGCTCGGTGACAGCTCCAGCCTGGCGCGGTGACAATCAGCGACAATCGGCGCCAGCCCGGCTCCGCTCGGGGTTTTTAGCGCAGCAATCCCATAAATTAGAGCTGGTTAAGCTCCATCAGCACCTATCCCTGATTTTCCAGCTTTTCCAGGGTCTGGATGTCCCCAAATCCCCGTGTGGGTGACACTGCCAGGCTGGTGGCACCCCAAAGGCGGCAGGTGACAAATTAAAGCCGCTGAGAAAGGTCGGGCTGGGTTAAAACCGAGCCTAAAACGCGGCCGGTGATTAAATTTGGGATGGAAATAAATCCCTCGGGATTTGTGTTTTCCAAGCTCAGCATTCCTGGGATTCATCCCCCGGGATTCATCCTCCCTCAAACGCAGCGGTTTTGGGGTGAAATGCCGGGTTTGGGGTGAAAAAAAGAAAAATAAAAGGAAAAGAGGAGCCACAAGCTGGGAGAGGGAGGAGGAATTTTACTCCGAGTTTCCCCTGGGGAAAAAAAAAAAAAATAAAAGGGAAAAAAACCTGGAAAAAAACCTGGGAAAGGTGGAGTTTTCTTGATGTTAATTCGCTCCAACAGCAGCGTTTTGCTGAAGTCTTTGATTTCTTTGTCTCCTGCAGATGATCAAAGGCTTTTGTTCTCCAGAGGGGTGGGATGAGGGAAAAGGGGGGAAAAAAAGATGGAAAAGGGAAAATTTTGTGGGTCTCGGTGCCTTTTCCAAGGGGTAACATTCCCGGGATTTGCTCATCTCGGTGTGGGGGCTCTGGGGTTTTCACAAAACCCACAGGGATTGTAGGATTCCTCAAATCCAGGGATTTTGGGGATTGTGGGATCCTCACATCCAGGGAAAATGGTGATATTCCTTGGAAAATCGGGATATTCCTTGGAAAATCGTGATATTCCTTGGAAAATTGGGACTTTTCCTTGGAAAATCAGGATTTTTCATTGGAAAAATCGAGATATTCCTTGGAAAAATTGTGATATTCCTTGGAAAAATCGTGATTTTCCTTGGAAAATTGTGACATTACTTGGAAAAAACTCTGACCTTCCTTGGAAAATTGATATTCCTTGGGAAATCATGGCTTCCCTTAGAAAATCGTGGCCTCCCCTGGGAAATTGTGACATTCTTTGGAAAATTGGGATTTTTCCTTGGAAAATCATGACATTCCTTGGAAAATCGTGACCTCCCGTGGAAAACCCTGACTTTCCTTGGAAAACTGTGTTATTCCTTGGAAAATTGTGACAATCTTTGGAAAAACAGGATTTTTTTCTTTGGGAAATCATAACTTTCCTTGGAAAATCTGGATTTTTTTCTTGGGAAATCATAACTTTCCTTGGAAAATCCGGATTATTTTCTTGGGAAATTGTGACTTTCCTTGGACAATCCGGATTATTTGCATGGAAAATCGTGACATTCCTTGGAAAATCTGGATTTTTTTCTTGGGAAATCGTGACTTTCCCTGGAAAACCAGAATTTTTTCTTTGGGAAAGCGAGACTTTCCTTGGAAAATCCGGATTTTTTTTCTTGGAAAATTGTGACATACCTTGGAAAATCCGGATTATTTTCTTGGAAAATGGTGACTTTCCTTGGAAAAATCCGGATTTTTTTCTTGGGAAATCGTGACTTCCCTTGGAAAATCCAGATTTTTTCCTTGGGAAACTGTGACTTTCCTTGGAAAAATCCATATTTTTTCCTTGGAAAATCGTGACACTCCTTAGAAAATCCGGATTTTTTTCTTTGGGAAATTGTGACTTTCCTTGGAAAATCCCGAGCTGCAGGCAGGGCCGTGGCCTCTCTCAGCAGGAATTCTCTGCCTCATTTCCACCACTCCGGATAAATCATCGGGATCTGCTTCCCTGGTTTTCGTCTCCTCTCCCAACTCTCCCATCCGTGACGGGGAAGCCGGAATGGGAAATGGGAGAAGTTGAGGAAAAGGGGGGCAAAAAAACAACAAAATCCACCCAAAAATTAAAAAAAAATAAATTTAAAAAGAGCCCCTGGCAGCTCTTAGATCCAAACAATAATCAGGGAAATGAATTCCAAAGGCGTTTTCCCGCATGACCGCCGGCGATAATTTAGCGCCAGCTGGAAGCGCTGGGATTAATCCCGGAGCCCTGAATAATTCATCAGGCGAATCCCCCTTTTCCCTCCTCATTCCAGAGCCGCTCCAATTCCCAAAATTCTGCCGGCCGAGGGGATTTGGGGGATGTGGAAATGAGATCGATCGGGCTGGCGGCACATCCCGACCTTGCCGAGGCCGTGATTCCCTGGAAAAGCGGCTCCCGGGGACAGATGGGGACAGATGGACATTTGTCACCGGGGTTAAGCAGCCTGGCCTTTCCCCCCCTCCCCTCTCCCCAATCCCCCCCTCCCCGTCCTCCCGCTGTGGTTTCCTGGGAATATCGGCACGTGCTGAAATTCCCGGAAAAGCAGCGGATTTGCGGTGCTGCTTTTTCCAGAGCCTTGGGACAACATCGCCGAGGGATAAAAGTGGGATCCAGCCCCGCTGGGAGGGCTGGGGAGGGGCCCTGTCCTTGTCCTTGTCCCTGTCCTTGTCCCTGTCACTCCCAGCCAAGGGATTTGGGATCCCTGGGATCGCACCTGGAGTCACAGGTGGAGCCCCAAGCTCCGAGTCTGGTTCTCAGTGCTCAGGGGAGGCAGAGGAAGGGTGGGATTGGGTTTTCCATGGAATTCATGGATTTGGAATTACCCCGGTGTCTTCCAGAGGGGCAGGGCTGGGGTTGGAGAGGAGATCCCAGATTCCTGTGGGAATTCTGTGCCAGGATGTTCATCCAGGCCTGGGGGTGGGGGTCTGCATCCCAAAACCCATGATCCATCCATGGATCCATCCATGGATCCATCCATGGATCCATCCATCCATCATCCATTTCTGAGGACAAAACTGGCAATTTAGGATTTGTGGGCAATTTGGGATTTGTGGGCAGCACAGATCTTAGCAAGGCACTCAGTGTCCATTTTTCATCCTCAAACCCCTTCCCAAGCTGCAATTCCAGGCCATACAGAACAGTGGGAACAGTGTCCATCCCCAAATCCACAATCCATCATTGGGATTGACATCAACTTGTCGGGAATGACATCAGCTAGTGCCCAGCATGGGGGACAACTTCCTGAAGGTCAACCCCGCCAGCTCCATCCCAACACCGGGAATTTATCGACAGCAGCTCCATCCCAAAGCTGCTCCTCTGGGAACGAACGAGATCCCGGCTGTTTTTTCTGCAGCAGCTTCCCAGGGAGGCTGGAAAAGCGGTGCCATGTCCCCTCTGCTCCCAGGCTTGGGATGGGATGATGGAATTGGGAGAGCTGTGCCTTGGGAAGGAGGGGTTGGGATGCTCCAGAGCTGGGAAAATCCCCCGGGATGGGCAGAGCTGGTTCTGCAGTGGGGATTTGCCAGCGATTCCTGAGGGATTTTTGGCAGGGGTGCAGCCAGGTTTGGATGCGGGGAATCCTTGGGGAAAAAAAAGCTCTGCACCCTCCAGCCGCTCGGGAAATCCGGTTTGGGGGGGGGAAAAGAATTCCCAAATCCACCAAATTCTGCCTCCCGCTGCTGTTTCCCACAGGAGGTCCCGGAGATGGCCCCGCTCCAGCCACATTTGGGGAGGAACAAACCAAATTTAGGGACACACCACGGATTTGTCACCCACGTGGCTGCTGTCGCCGACATTCCCGGTTTTCCCCCGGATTTGGGATGAGGGCCGGGGCCGAGGGGACAGATGGCGGCTCCGTGGGCGATGTCACCACCGGTGCTCTGATGCGCGAGGACGTTTTGGCACCGCCACCCGCGGCCACCTGGAGCGGCGCGACAAAGGGACCGGGAGGAGGAGGAGGAGGTGGGGGGGGGGGAAGGAGCCGCCTTTATCCCCCGGGATCCTTGGCACGGGCAGGGCCAATCCCAAGGGATGAGCGGGTTCGGCTGGAGAACCCCCAAGGAAAAGACCCCAAAAATGAATTTATCCCAGAAATTCCCGGAGCTCGGTGCTGGGACGCGGCTTTCCGCCTCCACGTGGATCCGGGCTGTTCCCAGAGTGTCCAAATCCCTTTGGTTTTTTTTTTTTGGTGGAAAAGTAGTTTTTTGGCACCATGGGAACACCCAAGGAAGGCAGAGCACCCAGCGCTCCCACGGGTGGATCCCTGCGGAATCTCCAGCTCCTGGCCAGGAATTCCAACTCTCCGTGATTCCAGGGAAGGGTTAAACACCCACGATCCCACCCCCCCCCAAAAAAAACAACACCGAACCGGTGAAGCCAAGAGCGGATCTGATGGGAAGCGACAGGCGAGAGGACGCGGGGGATCCTGGAATCCCATTATCCCGAGCCCAGGGAAAGCCATTAACCTCTGGAAGCGGAGCGGCCACGCTCTCTCCTCCTCCTCCTCCTCCTTCTCCTCCTCCTCCTCCTCCTCTTCCCGGCCTTTCCCAACATTTCCCCCCCCCCCCAAGAACAAAGCACGGCCTACAGGTGGGGAAACTGAGGCAGGGGATGTGGGGGAGCATCCTCAGGGATGTGGATGAGGAGGAGGAAAAGCAGGAGCAGAGCAGCAGCAGGAGGAGGAGGAGGAGGAGGATGGCCAGATGGCCGGGATTAATCATTCCTGGTGCTCCCGGCAGTGCCAGGGATGGGGGATCCGCGAATCCCACAAGTTCCCGGCGGCTGTGTTTGTATTCATCCCTCCAAATCCCACAGCTAAGCGTCTGGGGGGAGTTTAGAGCAAGGGAAATATCCCCGGGAAATGGCGGGGATTGGGAAGAGGGCAGGGATTTCCTTCCCGAAATGTCTGTGTGGGTAAAACATCCCAGATTCGTCCTGGAGCAGGGAGGGGAAGAGGACGGATCAGGGATTTCCTTCCCAAATTCTCTGTGTGGGTAAAATATCCCAAATCCATGCTGGGCTGGGGGAGGGAAGCGGGCAGGGATTTCCTTCCCGAAATCCCAAATCCCAAATCCACGCCGACCCAAACTGGGGGGGGGGAAGGCGGGGGGGGGGGTTACTCCCCATTTTTCCAGAATTCTTGGAAAACCGCGCTGATTTTTTGGTGACAATCCAGCGCCTCACGGCCCACCTGGAATTCTGCCGCTCTCCTTTCCATGATATTTTATTGATGGCCTCCCGGGGACGTGTTGATCCAGGGAATTCTGCTCCCAAGCGCCATCAAAATTCAGCGCACGGAGCAACCTGTGCTCCACCAGCTGGATCCGTATTCCAGGGCCGGCCGGACCTCTGCCCCCGGCCGCGCTTCCCGGGGGATGCGGCAGCTCCAGGCGGCGATTCCCGCTGCCTCCAGCCCTGCCCCGCTCCCTCCTCCCCGAGTTTTTGGGAACAAAAGCGCGGCCCGGAGCATCGGTTGCCTCGGCAACGGCGGGTTTGAAGATGCCGCGGCGGCACTTGAGGAGCGGGGAGGAGAAGGTGGCTGCCCCTTTCCTTTTTCCTTTCCTTTCCTTTCCTTTCCTTTCCTTTCCTTTCCTTTCCTTTCCTTTCCTTTCCTTTCCTTTCCTTTCCTTTCCTTTCCTTTCCTTTCCTTNTTTCCTTTCCTTTCCTTTCCTTTCCTTTCCTTTCCTTTCCTTTCCTTTCCTTTCCTTTCCTTTCCTTTCCTTTCCTTTCCTTTCCTTTTTCCTTTCCTTTCCATGGGGTCACATCCAGTCCCACACTGGTGGGGTGGGGTGATTTTACGGGATCCCATTCCCACCAGGTGGATTTCGAGGTGATCCCATTCCCACCTGGTGGATTTTGGGGTGATCCCATTCCCACCTGGTGGATTTGGGATGACCAGGTGGGTTTGGGATGGTCCCATTCCCACCAGGTGAATTCGGAATGACCAAGTGGATTTTGGGGTGATCCCATTCCCATCAGGTGGATTTGGGGTGACCAGTGGATTTTAGGAAGATCCCATTCCCACCCGGTGGATTTTGGGGGGAACAGAGTTCGTTTGTGAGGTCTCTGCAGCACACGGCTCCCCTTGGGATGGAGAAATCCCAAATGGATGAGCCCAGGACGCGGCTTCTCCCCGGGGGTTAATTAACACCCAGCTCTTAATGAGCGAGGGGAAAAGCCCTTCCCTGCGGCTTTTCCCAAAATCCCGGTGTTCCCTTTGGGAACAAGGCCGCCCTTGTTCCCGAGCCGCTTTGGGATCCTTCCCCGAGCTGTTCCCACCGGGATTATGGGGTCAGGCGAGGCTCCCTGAGCCCCGCTGAAATCTGGGAAAAATCAGATTTAACTCGGGAATCGGGAGAGCTCGGAGCTGCACCCGGCGGCTGGAATGTCCCCGAGGCCAGGGAATGTCCCCAAGACCAGGGAATGTCCCCAAGGACACCCTGGTGGCAGGGAGGGATGGCAGGGCTGGATCTGGGATTTAGGGCAGGGAATGGGAAAGGGATGAGGGATTTGGGGCAGGGAATTGGGGATGGATCCAGGATTTGGGGCAGGGAATGGATCTGGGATTTGGGGCCAGGAATGGATCCGGGATTTGGGGCAGGGAATGGGTCTGGGATTTGGGGCAGGGAATGGGGGCTGGATCCAGAATTTGGGGCAGGGAATGGGGGATGGATCCAATTCCGGCTGCTCCCTCCCCTCTCCGACCCCAAAGTGGGATAAAACCCCCTCGCACCCCAAGGTCCCACGACCAGCACATCCCAGAACATTCCACGAAGGAATAACCCCAAAATTCCCATTTCTTTCCACCTCCATGTGCGAATAACCCCCAAATTCCCATTTCTTTCCCCCTCCATGAAGGGATAACCCCACAATTCTCATTTCTTTCCCCCCTCCATGGGCGAATAACCCCAAAATTCCCATTTATCCCCTCCGAGCCCGCCCCACGCCACCCCCGCTGTCCCGTTTGTCCCCTGGCGCGGTGACATCGCCACCCCCCTGCAATTAACGCCGAGGCGCGATTGATGTGACAGGCGGGAGTGGGAGCTTTTCATGGAAACGGGGTGGAAAAAAAAAAAAAAAAAGGGAGAAAAACACAAATCAAAGGAGCTGATGGAAAGGAAAAACGCCCTCTCTTTATGCTGCCATCAGCGCTCGGCCTTGCCTTCCCTTCCCCCAGCCCGGCCTAGCCAGGCTCAGCTTAACTCCTGCTTGGCCGAGCCGGGAATGCCGCAGGGAAGCTGGAAAAAAAAAAAAAAAATTAAAAAAAAAACCCTAAAAATGGGGAATGAGGCAGGCGCGCCACGTTTCTATGGAAATTTCTCTTTTCTCTGGGAAATTAAAAATAAAATGGTCCTGGGGATTTTAAAAAATAATAATAAAAAAAATTTGAATGGAGATTTGCGGGAAGGAAAAGGGTGGGAATGGTGTTCCCAGGCAGAGGGGAAAGGTGCGCACATCTGTAAACATCTGGAGGTTCCCGGAACTCTGAGGGAGCAGCAAATCCCCCCAAATCTCCTCATTTTTGGTGGGATCAGGGATTTAGGGCCCAGGCGAAAGTTGGCTCGAGCAGTTTGTTTTGTAAGGAGCCGCTTTTGTAACCAAATCCCGGCCCTAAATCCACGGGGTTTGTCCCGGTTCCAGGGAAAAGCGTCGGGATTTGGCTCCAAAATTTGGGGGAATTTCCCTTTGGGATGTTGTGGGGTCGTGGCTGCGTCCCGGGAATGTCCCTTCCTCTGCTTGGGGGCTGCAGAATCCCAAATAATCCCCGGAGGAGGCGAATCCCACATCCCAATCCCGGCCACCCCTGTCCCGATTCCAGCGTCACCCCCAGCTCCTTCCCAGCCCTTCCACGGATTTTTTTTTGAAGGAAAAAATGGGAATTTCCGGCGGATTTTTGGGAATGGGGCGGCCAAGCTCCAGGGGAACTCAGATGGAACGGGGATTTTTTTTATCCCCTCCATCCCAAAGGCCGTTCCAGGCTCTGGGGGTTAATTATCCCGGAATTGATGAGGGGGAGAGGGGTTGGAATGTTAACGAGGGCCTCATTAGGATGGGATAATTATGGGGTGCTCGGGGCTCATTAATTATGGGGTGTTTGGGATCTTTTACTTCGCCGTCCCGGCCATCTGGATCAATTAATCCCCCGTTAATGAGCTTGGCTAATTAAATAACTGATCCACGGTTTAACGGGGCTGGCGGGAATTTTAGGGGTCTCCATGATCCCCTAAACCCAAAAAGCCCAAACCCGCCCCAAGTCCTGTCAGCAATGAGGTGGGGACACCCATGGGGACACTGGGAATGGGAACACTCTGGATTTAGGGTCCAAGGAATGGGAACGTTTTGGATTTAGGGTCCAAGGAAACAGGAACACTGGATTTAGGATACGAGGGATGGGAACGCTCTGGATTTAGGGCCCGAGGAATGGGAATGCTCTGGATTTTTTTTCCAGGATTCTCTGGGATGGATTCCCCATCTCATTCCCTATGGGGTATCCCAGGATGGATTCTCCATCCCATTCCCTGTGGGATATCCCAGTATGGATTCTCCATCCCATTCCTACCAGGGCAGGGACAGAGGGACAGGACAGGGACAAGGGAACAATGGGACACTGCAGGGACAGGGGGACACTACAGGGGCAGAGGGACAGAGGGACAGGGGGACAGAGGACAGAGGGACAGGGGGACAGGGGGACACGGGGACAGGGCGGTGTCACCCCAGGCGGGAGCAGCTGTGGCCTCGCCGCGGCCTTGAGGAGCTCTGAGAGGAGCCCGGGCCGTTAATTGCGTTAATTACATTAATTGGGGCCTGGGCTCCAAGGTCAGCCCTGAATCCCGCTGGCCTTGGGAGAGGGGGAGGGAATGGGGCTCCAGTCCCATGGAAACGGGAATGGGGGATTTGGGAATGTCCTGGAAACGGGAATGGGGGATTTGGAAATGTCCAGAATCCCCCTGGAAATAGGAATGGGGATTTGGGAATGTCCAGGAAATGGGAATAGGGGATTTGGGAACGTCCAGAATCCCCCTGGAAATGGGGGATTTGGAAATGTACTGGAACCCCTGAACCCCTGGAAGCGGGAATGGGGAATTTTTGGGACACAGGAACCCCCAAAACCATGGAATGGGGGAATTCTGGGATATCCAAAGGTGTCTGTTGGGCTCCCAGGACCCAGAAATATCCCAAAAGGAAAATCCCCACCCATGTCCCATCCCCTCAAGGATCTCCCAGGGCTTTTCCAGGCTCCTTTTCCGCTCTCCGCTCTAGGATCGAATCTTTTTGGGGTGGGAAAGTTTCTGGGGGGGGGATCGATGCCTGTCAAATTCCATAAAATCCCATTTTTGCCAGAGCACTCAGAGCTTCCCTCCAGGCCCTGCTCCCTCACTATGGTTACTAAAAGGCCCCTCTTGTGTCCTGCATCCCGAAAAACCCCATGGTTGCCGTGGCAACGCAGGATGGAGGGGGATATTGATGTGGGAATGGCCGGAGATATCCGGCAATAATTGATTTATGGAAATGGAGAGAGATCCCATGGCTGGAGCAGGGCCCTGGCACCAGAGGGGCACAGAGAGAGAGACTGGGCAAAATCCAGAGGGGAAAATTCCTGCTGGGGATCCCACACTGCTCCATCATCCATCCATCCATCCATCATCCATCATCCATCATCCATCCATCATCCATCATCCATCATCCATCATCCATCCATCCATCATCCATCCATCATCCATCATCCATCATCCATCCATCCATCATCCATCATCCATCCATCCATCATCCATCATCCATCCATCCATCATCCATCATCC
>NW_014650744.1:152499-194945 GCF_001447265.1 Sturnus vulgaris
CCCAGATTTTTCCATGGAAAAGGAGCAGCTTTCCCACACTTTTCCCTGGAAAAGGAGCAGCTTTTTTCACTTTTCCATGGAAAAGGAGCTGGTTTTTCCTGTATTTCCATGGAAAAGGAGCTCCCTCCCCCAATTTTTCCGTAGAAAAGCAGCTGCTTTCCACGTTTTTCCAGGGAAAAGAAGGCCCTGACATTGCTTTTCCATGGATAAGGAGCTGTTTTTTCCTCTATTTCCATGGAAAAGGAGCCCCGGGCCCGCAGAGCAAAGCCTGCCCCGCTAATTGCATCCCCCGGCTCCTGAATAATGCACGAGCGGCCCCTGCTCCGTCCGCCGGCAAGTGTTTATTTTATTTTATTTTATTTTATTTTATTTTATTTTATTTTATTTTGTTTTGTTTTATTTTTTATTTCATTTCATTCTTTCATTTGCCATCCCTTTTATTATTTTATCATCCATTTTAATTTTGTTTATCAACTCCTTTTATTTTATCTATCAACCCGTTTTATGTTATCTATCAACTCCTTTTATTTAATTGATCAACCTCCTTTATTTAATTTATCAAACCTTTCATTTTATTTATCAACTGCTCTTTCATTTTATTAACCCCTTTTATTTAATTTAACCCCTTTTTTATTTTATCCATCAACTCCTTTTATTTATTAACCCTTTTATTCTATCTGTCAACGCCCTTTATTTAATTTATCATCTCTTTTATTTAATTTATCAGCCCTATAATTTAATTTATCATCCTCTTTTCATTTAATTTATCGTCCTCTCTTTACTTAATTTTTCCTCTTTTTTTTATTAACTCCCGTCTTATTTATCAGCCCCTCTTTTATTTTATTTATCAACCCCCTTTTATTTCACAACCCCCTTTTTATTTATCGACCCATATTTATTAATTTATCAACCTTTTTATTTAATTTATCAACCTTATTTTATTTAATCTGTCTATCCCTGGTGTCACCATCCCTGGGGGACATGAGAGCATCCCAAATCCATCCCAGCATCCCAAATCCATCTGAACATCCCAAATCCATCCCAGTATCCCAAATCCATCTGAACATCCCAAATCCATCCCAGTATCCCAAATCCATCCCAGTATCCCAAATCCAGCCCAGCATCCCAAATCTAGCACAACATCTCAAATCTAGCACAACATCCCAAATCCATCCCAGTATCCCAAATCCAGTCCAGTATCCCAAATCTATTCCAACATCCCAAATCCTTCCAGTATCCCAAATCCAGCATCCTAAATCCAGCCCAACATCCCAAATCCATCTGAACATTCCAAATCCAGCATCCCAAATCCATCCCAGTATCCCAAATCCAGCCCAATATCCCAAATCCATTTGAACATCCCAAATCCAGCATCCCAAATCCATCCCAGTATCCCAAACCCAACACACCCCAGTGTCCCCCTGAGCTGCCACCACCCCTTGGCCACCTCCTGTCCCCATCCCCCATCCCAGGGGCCCAGGATTGGGATTGGGATGGGGATGGAGATGGGATCAGGATCGGGATCAGGATGAGGATCAGGATGGGGATGGGGATGAGGACGGGGATGAGGATCAGGATCAGGATGGGGATCAGGATCAGGATCAGGAACGGGATGGGGATTGGGTTGGGGATGGGATCAGGACTGGGATCAGGATCGGGATCAGGATTGGACCAAGATTGGGATCAGGATCGGGAAGGGGATGGGATCAGGATCAGGATGAGGATCGGGATCAGGATCGGGATCAGGATCGGGAAGGGGATGGGATCAGGATCGGGATCAGGATCAGGATGAGGATCGGGATCAGGATCAGGATCAGGATGAGGATCGGGATCAGGATCGGGATCAGGATCGGGATCAGGATCGGGATCAGGATCGGGATCAGGATCAGGATGAGGATCGGGATCAGGATCGCTCCCGCTCATTAATTCCCAGCAGCTGCCGCCTCCGGCTGCTCCCGGCCGGGTGCGAGACGCCACGTCTGGCACGGAGGGGCTGCCAGCCGGCACGGCAGGGGTTAAACACCGGGAATTCAGGCCTTAAAAAAGCTGGGATTCAGGGCTTTAAAACTCTGGAATTCAGCGGTTCAAAAGAGGGAATTCAGGGCTTCAAACCTAGGAATTCAGGCCTTAAAAAGCGAGAATTTTAGGAGTTCAAAAGCAAGGATTCAGAGATTCAAAAGCTGGGATTTAGGGGTTAAAAATGCGAATTCAGGGGTTAAAAATCGGGAATTCAGGGGTTCAAACCTGGGAATTCAGCTGTTCAGAAGCTGGGATTCAGGGGTTCAAAAGAGGCAATTCAGCGATCCCATACCCGGGAATTCAGGGGTTAAACCCTGGGAATTCCGGGGTTAAATGTCGGTAAATCAGGAGTTAAACCCCGGGAATTCAGCGATCCCACACCCGGGAATTCATCATCCATCATTCCGGGGTTAAACTCCCTGAATTCGGGGGTTCCAAACCTGGGAATTCGGGGGTTAAATCCAGGGAATTCAACGATCCTATACCCGGGAATTCAGGGGTTAAACCTCGGGAATTCAGGGGTCAAGTCCCGGGAATTCAGTGATCCCAAACCCGGGAATTCGGGGATTAAATCCCGGGAATTCAGGGGTTAAATCCCGATAATTCAAGGGTTAAACCCCGGGAATTCAGCGATCCCAAGGCCGGGAATTCAGGGGTAAATCCCGGCAATTCGGGGGTTAAATCCCGGGAATTCAGCCATCCCAAGGCCGGAATTGTCGCGTGCCGTGCCCGGCTCCGCTCCAGCCCCGCGGGCTCCTCAGAGCCGCGCCCGCAAATCGCGCCCGACGCGCGCGGAGGGGTGGCCTTGTCCTGACCCCGGGCCCGTGTCACCCATTGTCACTCCGTGTCGCCCATTGTCACTCACTGTCACTCCCAGGGATGGCTTTGTCCTGAATCCGGGCCGGTGTCTCTCTCGTGTCACTCAATGTCCCTCCCGTGTCCCTCCCGTGTCCCTCCCGTGTCACTCCAGTGTCACTCCCAGAGGTGAATTTGTCCTGAACCCCCTCTTGTGCCACTCCCGTGTCATTCCAGTGCCACTCCAGTGTCACTCCAGTGTCATTCCCAGTGCCGCAGGGGTGGCTTTGTCCTGAATCCCCTCCCGTGTCCCTCTCGTGTCCCTCCCGTGTCCCTCCCAGCGATGGCTTCCGTGCCGTGCCAGCCTTTGGAATAACAATCCCACAGTTCCGGAGCCCCCCGGCAATGGAAATCTGGGAATCGGCCCAGGCACAGCCCGGATAAACGTGGGAATCAGCGCTTTTCCCGCTTTTTTGTCCTCGCTGCTGGTGACAGAAAGTGACACGGAGGCAGCGGGAGAGATTTCCTGAGCGGGATGATCCCAATCCACCCCCGAGGGATTCCCGGGAACTTTTCAGGCACAGGGAGCCGGAATTCCAGGTGGGAATCAGGGATTCTCTCCTCTGTCCTGCACCATCCACGCTCCAGGCCCGGAATTTTGGATATCTCATCCCGGATATCCCAGAATTATTTTGGAGCAATCCCATTCCATGGACACTTCCAGCTATCCCAGAGTGCTCCGAGCTTCCAAACGCTCCCTAAAAGCCGAGCTGGAAGAATTCCAGCTGGGAAACGGCCCTGCTTTAATTGTTCCTGGATAAATCTCCCAGCCCTCATTCCTGGCTCCAGATCCAGCACTAGGATGTTGGATTTTGGGGATTTTCTTCCCTGTTTTCTTGCACATTCCCGAGTTTTCCAGCTCTCATTCTCACCCCCGCCACAGTTGTTCCTATCTTCCCGAAAAATCAAGCTGGATTGATTTCCCAGCGGCAGGAGAACCAAACATCCTAAAAACTGTCAACAATCAACCCCAAAAAAACCCCAAATCCAAGAAGAGGCCCGAAATTCCCTCCTGGAATTTTGGCAGAGCCCAGGCTTTGTTTTCCAGGGAGAAAAAAACCTGCTCCCAAACCAGGAATTTCCAACTTGTTCCTCTTGGAGGCGGAGAGAAAAGACAATTCCAGTGTCCCCGCGGCAGCCGCCCCGAATTTGGGATGCTGGAGCATCCCTGAATCCTGCAGAGCATTCCCAGAGCCTCCCTCGCGTTCCCATTCCCGGCCGCCCCGAGCACCTCATTAACGAGGCTCATTAATTATTCACGGCGCGCGTTGATTAAGGGCGCCTCGAGCCGGAATAATTTGTTTTTCCATCAACACTTCCCGATCCCCAGCGGAGCTCAGGGATGGAATCGCTGCCAGCTGGGAGCTGCCGCGGCTGGATCGGGAATGGCAGCCAGAAATTCCGTGGATATCCGGGAATGGCGGCCCCACATCCCTGGGATATCCCGGAATGGTTCTGGGATATTTGGGAATGGTGGCCCCACATCCCTGGGATATTTGGGAATGGCTCTGGGATATGCAGGAGTGGCTCTGGGATTTCCAGGAATGACTCCTCTGGCCCCTGCCTGCTCCTGGCTGTGTTTTCCTTGCTGCTTTCGGGATTGTCCAGGAATTTTTGGGTTCACTGTTCCCCCGTTGGCTCCAATTCCAGCTGGGATGCTCCAGGAGAAGCCGCTGGTCCCTGTCCCACCCCAGGACCCTTTGGAGGCAGCCCCAGCTGCGGATAAATCTGGGAACAATTCGGGATAAATCCAGGAGTGATCCGGGACAAATCCAGGAACAATTCGGGGTAAATCCAGGAACGATCTGGCATAAATCCAGGAGCAATTTGGGAGAAATTCACAAGAAATCCAGGACAAATCCAGGAGACATTCAGCATAAATCCAGGAACGATTTGGGATAAATCCAGGAACAATTTGGATAAATCCAGGAGTGACTTGGGATAAATCCAGGAGTGACTTGGGATAAATCCAGGAATGATTTGGGATAAATCCAGGAATGATTTGGGATAAATCCAGGAGCGATCCAGGATCGGCCGCAGCTCCAGCCCTCCCCGCTGCCGGTGATTTACGAGCGGCTGTTGGGAATGTGGCGGCTTTATCCCACTCCCGAGACTCCATAAAATAATCGAGGAAGATGGAGAGGCTGGGAATGTTTTTCCTGCCTGATGGCTCCCCAGGCTCCGTTCAAGCCGGCGCTAAACGCCCGGAGCGGGAATAACGGGAATAACGGATTTAAACAGCCGGCAGCGTCGGGACGGGCAGGGGGAAGGGCTGGAGAAGCCCAGAATTGGTGTAGGATATCCTGGAGTACGATCCCAAAAAACGGATTTGTCAGGATATCCTGGAGTATCCCATCCCTATGGATCTGTCCCATCCCATCCCATCCCATCCCATCCCATCCCATCCCATCCCATCCCATCCCATCCCATCCCTATGGATCTGTTCCCATTCCTATGGATCTGCCCCATCCCATCCCTATGGATCTGCCCCATCCCATCCCTATGGATCTGCTCCATCCCATCCCTATGGATCTGTTCCCATTCCCGATCCCATCTCCCTTCTCCATCTCCGTTAATTGGATTGGAGCCAGGAAATCTCATTTGTGGCCCCGGTAATTCCGGGAACAAGCCCTGGCCTGGCTCCAGAGGCGGAAAACTGGGAAAAGCATCTGGATGGGAAAAGCACAGCTCCTGGATTCGACTGAATCCTGGAAAAAGGGAAAATTAAACCAAATCCACCTTTTTTCCATGGATACTTTATACAGCTCGGATTCCTTGGAGCTGCCTGGCCTGAGATGGGAAGAGAGCATTTGGATGTTGTGAATCCTGCTGGAAAATCCCGAAAATCCTTGGAAAACGCCCTGTGCAAGGCCAGGACCAGCCCTGAGCTTCCCAAAAAAACCCAAGCGGATCTCATCCCCAGGAATCACATTCCCATCCTCAGAAAGCTCCAGGTTCCCAAAAATACAAAATTCCACAGGAAAACTCTGACAAATCCTGGTTTTATTCCAGCTGGGAATTTCCTGACACCCTCAAACACCATTCCAAGGAAAACCCCTCTGGAGATTCCAGGGAAAACAAAAGCCAAGAAAACGCAGTTTTATTCATGGAATCATCCCAGCCACACGGGATTTTTCCTTGGATCCAGTCAAGATTTTTCCTTGGATCCAGGCTGAGTTTTGACTTGGATGCAGTCAGGATTTTTCCATGAATGCAGCCGGGATTTTTCCTTGGATCCAGCCTGTTTTTCCCTTGGATCCAGGGATTTTTCCTTGGTTCCAGCCGGGTTTTTCCTTGGATGCAGTCAGGATTTTTCCTTGGATCCCAGCTGGAATTTTTCCTTGGATCCAGGCTGGAATTTTCCTTTGATCCACACTGAGCTGGATAAATTCCATTTCTTTTCCTCACCATTATGATTTTTAGGGAATTTCCCCCTGGAGCAGAGCTCATTAACAATCCCAGCATTTTCTCCTTCCCATCCCATCCCAACTTCCAGAATTTCCCCGGAGTTCCATCTGAGAATTCCCTCAGGATTCCGAATCTCCAAATTAATTTTCCTTCTCAATTCCCAATCCACCTGTTCCATAATGGAATCCAGAATTCTCCTCTGCCCATAATTCTGATATTCCCTCCCCCTTCTGTTCCAATTTTCCCATTCCCTTCCAGGGCTGCAGTGTTGGAAAAAAAAAAAACGGGAATTTGCATTTTTCCAAGAGAGTGAATCAAAAGCCTCCAGAGATTTTCCATCTTTTCCATCCAAGAACTTTTTTTTTCTCCTTCCATTTTAGGGAAAAAAAAAAAAAATCCAGCTCTGTCCCTGCTCGTTCCCATCCTGGATCTGCATCTGGGAATTTGGGATTGATCCCAATTTTGTGCTGAAATTTCCTTGGGAATTCCTGCTGGGACTGCGCCTTTTTCCCCAAAAAAATCCTCCCAAAACATCCCAAATTCCTTTCTCTGGGGTTCCTTCGTTTCCTGGGATGTTCCAGGGATTCCTGCTGGGATGAACCCATCAGCTCCTCAAAATCCTACAGATTCCCTCTGGGAATCCCTCGTTTTTCCCCAATTTTCCCCCTCCTTTTCCCACCTTTTCCGCATCCTTTTCCCTCTTTTTTCCCCCTGCCATTTTCCCTCTTTTTTTTCCCTCTTCCCCCTCTTTTTTCTCTGCTTTCTCCCGCCTTTTCCCCTCTTTTTCTCCCCTCTTTTTTCCTCCCTTTCCCCACTTTTCCCACTTTTCTCTCATTTTTCCCACCTTTTTCCCCCTTCTTTTTCCTCTTTTCCCTCTTTTTCCCTCTTTCCCCCTCTTTCTTTCTTTCCTTCTTTCCTTCTTTCCTTCTTTCCTTCTTTCCTTCTTTCCTTCTTTCCTTCTTTCCTTCTTTCCTTCTTTCCTTCTTTCCTTCTTTCCTTCTCCTTTTTCCCACCTTTTCCTTTCTTTTCCCTCCTTTTTCTCCTCTTTTTTTCCCACCTTTTTCCCTCTTTTTCCCCTCACTTTTCCCCCTCCTCTCTCCCTCCTTGTCCGTCTTTCCCCGCTCTCCTTTTTCCTGCCATTTTTCTTTTTTCCTTCTTTTCCCTCTTCTTCTCCCTCTCCTTTTCTCTCCTTTTCCCATCTTTTTCCCTCCTTTCCCTCCTTTTCCCTCTTTTCCCCCCTTTTCCCCTTCATTTTCCATCTTTATCCCCTCTTTACTCCCTATTTTTTCCCTCTTTTCCTCATCTTTTCCCCCTCCTTTCCCTCCTTCTTTTCCCTCTTTTTCCCCCTCTTTTTTTCCTCCTTATTTTTCCCTCCATTTTCCCTTATTTTCCCTCATTTTCCTCTTTTTTCCCCCTCTTTTTTCCTCTTTTTCCCTCCTTTTCCCCATCTTTTCCCTTCCTTTCCCTCCGTCTTTTCCCTCCTTTTCCCCTCTTTTTTCCCCTCCTTTTCCTCTCCATTTTCCCTCTTTATTCCCTCTTTCCCCCCTCTTTTTTCCCTTCTTTTTTCCCTCCTTCTTTTCCCTCCATTTTCCCTTTTTATCCCCCCCTTTTCCCCCTTTTTCCTTCCTTTTCCCTTTTCCCCCTTTCCCCCTCCATTTTCCCTCTCTATTCCCTCTTTTTTTCCTCTTTATTCCCATCTTTTTCCCCCTCCTTTCCCCCTTATTTTCTCTCTTTTCCCCCCTCTTTTTTCCCTGCTTTTCCTCTCAATTTTCCCTTATTTTCCCCTCTTTATCCCCCCTTTCCCCCCCCACTTTTTCCTTCCTTTTCCCTTTTTTCCCTCTTTTTCCCTCCCTGGCTCTGGGAATGACCCACGATCCATGGGATAATTATGGATCCATGGGAGCAGCAACTCCGTGTCTGGGAATTCATTATCCAAAGGTTCCGGAGAAATGAGGGAAAAAATCGTTATCCCGGTGCCAAAACCTTTCCCATCCATCAGCCGGGGCAGAATTCCCACCGGGAACGTGGAGCTGATGGATGTGACACCTGGAATGAAGAATTCCTGGGATCTCGGGGCTCTGGGACCAAAATTTGCCAAAATTCCTCCAGGCTGGAACTGAGAATTCCCAAATTCTGGATCCCCCCCCAAGCCCTGCTGGATTTAGGGAGAGAATCCCAAATTCTGGATCAGTCAAATCCTGGGAATTCAGGGAGAGATTCCCAAATTCCTATAAATGCTGGGAATTTAGGAAGAGAATCCCAAATTCTGGATCAGCCAAATCCTGGGAATTCAGGGAGGGATCCCCAAATCGTGGATCAACAAAATCCTGAGAATTTAGGGAGAGATTCCCAAATTCCAGATCAGCCAAATGTTAGGAATTCAGGGAGATTCCCAATTCTAGATCAGTCAAATCTTGGGAATTCAGGGAAAGACTCAGGGAATTCTGGATCAGCTATATCTGGAATTAGGGAGAGAATCCCAAATCAGCCAAATTCTGGGAATTTATGAAGAGATTCCCAAATTCTGGATCAGACAAGTCTTGGGAATTCAGTGAGAGATTCCTAAATTCTGGATCCTGCAAATCCAGGGAATTCAGGTAGAGATTCCCAAATTCCTGCAAATCCTGGGAATTCAGGACCCATCCCATCCCATTCCTGGGAATTCTGGAGCCTCCAGAGAATTCTGGGGTTTCTTGGGAATTCTGGAGCCTCCTCCAGTGCCCGTTCCCACATTTTTTTTCGGGATGAAACACGAGCAGGGCCCGCAGGTGGCTCCTGTCCCAGACAGCTCCACATTCCATAAAAATCCCACATTCCAGGCCTGAAACAACAGGATTATCCTGGGGGAAAAGGGTTGGGATCAAACAGAGCCGGAGGCCCTGGGGCAGGGAATTTTTGGGATTTTTCTGGGGGGGGGATTCCCAGGCACCTGTGAGGCATGGAGCCAAAATCCCTGACCCCAAACTTCCAGCCTCAAAATCCCAACCCCAAAATCCCAGCCCCAAAGTCCCTCAGATGGAATTCCCAAATAAATCCCACAGGTCATTGGATATCCTGGTCCTTCGGGATGAGGATCCCATGGGAATTGGGATAAGGATTCCATGGAAATGGGGATAAGGATCCCAAGGAAATCAGGATGAGGTGAGAACCAGGATGAGGTGGGAATTGGGATGAGGATTCCATGGAAATTGGGATGAGGACAAGGTGAGAATTGGGAAGAGGAAAAAATTGGGATGAGGAGAAAATTGGGATGAGGATCCCATGGAAACCAGGATGAGGTGGAAATCGGGATGAAATTGAATTCAGGATGAGGATGCCACAGAAATTTGGGATGAGTATTCCGTGGGAATTGGGATGAGGTGGAATTTGGGATAAGGATGTCATGGAAATTGGGATGAGGACAAGGCGAGAATTGGGATGAGGATCCCATGGAAATTGGGATGAGGATGAGCTGGATGATGCTGGAATTCCCTGGATCCAGCACCTCATCCAGCAGTATGGGATAAAATAAGGGGAGGGAAAAAGGGAAATTCCCCATCCCTAAAAGCTCCCAAGAGAATTCCCTGGAATTCCCCATCCCTGGAAGTGTCCCTGGAAAATCCAGGCTGCTTTTCCTGCTCTTCCCACCTCTCCCATTCCTGCTTTTCCAGAGCCACCCTCAAATCCAAGAGTCCTTTTCCAGGAAAAAGAAAAACCAAACCCCAAACTCCTGGAATTCCAACTTTCCCAGGATATCAGAGCACCTGGAAGAATTTGGCACCCCTGGAATTATCCTGGCAGCAATCAGGATGGATTTTTTATTTAGGATTAATGAACCCCCCCCCACCCTCCCCAGAACACGGAATTCCAACCATTTCCCAGGAATCTCCTTCGGGGGATCACCCAGTGGCGTTTTTCCTTTAAAACCAGCGGCAGGAAAAGTGGGAAAACCAACACAAAAATCCCAACAATGGCTCCGGTCACGAGGCTGGGGCTGGAAACGAAGCGGAATTTTCCATCCGGATGAATTTTGCCGGGATTTGTGGTCACGTGGGGATTTGTTCACATTCCCGAGGTTTTGCCCCCGAGCTCCTGGATTTGTGCGTGGAGGGCGAGGTTGGAGCTGCTCCCAAAATCTTTGCATCCCAAATTCTTTTCCATCCCTTTCCCGCTTTCTCCGGGGGGGATGATGCTGGGTTTTGGTGTCCCCAGATTTCCAAGAAACCCCAATAAAGCTGCGGGATTTGGGGATGGGATTGGGATCAGTTCTGAACATCCCAACCCCTGTGGGATCATCCCAACCCTTATGGGATCATCCCAATCCCTGTGGGATCATCCCAATGTCTGCATTTCCAGCACCACCCCAGGGAGGTTTGGCCCCCAAATTCCCAAAAAAACCCAATAAATTTGTGGGATTTGGGGAAAGGATCCAGCTCAGCTTCCCCTGCATGTTCCCCCTCTATCCCAGGGGTATTTGACCCCAAATTCCCAAAAAAACCCAGTAAAACCTCGGGATTTTGGGGATTTGGGGAAAGGATCCGGCTCAGTTTTGCACATCCCAATCCCTGCACTCCCCCCTCCATCCCAAGGAGGTTTGGTTCCAAATTCCCAAAAAATCCCAAAAATCTGTGGGATTTGGGGAAAGGATCCAGCTCAGCTCTCTCTGCACTTCCTCCTTCATTCCAAGGAGGTTTGGCCCCAAATTCCCCAAAAATCCCAATACATTTGTGGGATTTCGGGAAAGGACCTGGCTCAGTTTTTCACATCCCAATCCCTTCGCTCCCCCCTCCATCCCAGGGAGGTTTGGCCCCAAATTCCCAGAAAAATCCCAATATATTTATGGGATCTGGGGGGAGGATCGGGCTCAGCTCCCCCTGTACTTCCTCCTCCATCCCAGGGATGTTTTCCCCCAATTTCCCAATAAATCCCAATAAATCCCAATACATTTGTGGGATTTGGGGAAAGGATCCAGCTCAGCTCCCCCTGCACTTCCTTCTCCATCCCAAGGAGGTTTGGCCCCAAATTCCCAAAAAAATCCCAAAAAATCTGTGGGAGTTGGGGAAAGGATCCAGCTCAGCTCCCCCTGCACTTGCCCAACTATCCCAGGGATGTTTTTCCCCAAATTCCCAATAAATCCCAATACATTTGTGGGATTTCGGGAAAGGACCTGGCTCAGTTTTTCACATCCCAATCTCTTCGCTCCCCCCTCCATCCTAGGGAGGTTTGGCCCCAAATTCCCAATAAATCCCCCCAAAATTGTGGGATTTGGGGAAAGGATCGGGCTCAGCTCTCCCTGCACTTGCCCCACTATCCCAGGAATATTTTTCCCCAATTTCCCAATAAATCCCAATAAATCCCAATAAATCCCAATACATTTGTGGGATCTGGGGGGGAGGATCGGGCTCAGCTCCGGCTGCTCTCGATCCCAAAAGTTCCCATCCCATTCCCGCCGTTCCCAGTCCATGCCAGCAGCTCCCAAATCCCGGGAAAAGCTCGGAGCCGCCTCCTCCCCCCAGAGGAGCCGAAATCCCTAAAGCCCCGCGGGTGGCCCCGGGCCATGGAAGGGATAAAGTTCCCAAAGTTTTCCCAAAGTTCCCAAAGTTCCCGGAGGACTTTCCGCGGCTTCCCGAGCTCGCCCCCCGAATTCCAGAGGGAATTCCAGGCGCGGCCGGAAGGGAGGGAAGAAGGAAGGAAGGAAAAGGTAACTTGGATTTGGGATTTTTCCTTCTTTTCCCTCCCCCTTTTGTGAGATTCGTTTTTTTGTTTTTTTGCTCCGGGGTGGGAATTCGGGATCAAATCCTGCCCCGAAATTCCCCCAAATCCCCTCGTTCCCTTTCTCTGGGGGCTGCGGCATTCCAGCATCAGGGAAATCCCAAAAATCCCAAATTCCGCCCCCCCTCAGGGATTTCATCCCCAGCGGATCCAAATCCTGCCCTGGGGGGTTGCGGGAATTCCCAAAAATCCCAAATTCCGCCCCCCCCGCAGGGATTTCACTCCCGGTTTTCTCTTCCCTGGGGGATGCAGAATCCCGGGATCAGGTTTTGGGATTGTGGGAACGGGGGAACCGCGGGGATTTTGGGATGGGATCAGGAACGGGGTTGGGAAAAAGCGGCTCCATGAGCTCCTCAATCCCTTGGGATGAACCCACCAGATCCCCAAATCCCAAATTCCAGTTCCCAAACCCCATTCCCAGTTCCCAAACCCCATTCCCAGTTTTTAAACCCCATTCCCAGTTCCCAAACCCCATTCCCAGTTTTTAAACCCCATTCCCAGTTTTTAAACCCCATTCCCAGTTTTTAAACCCCATTCCCAGGTCCCAAACCCCATTCCCAAATCCCAAACCCCGTTCCCAGTTTTTAAATCCCATTCTCAGTTCCCAAACCCATTGTTGGGATTTGCAGGAATGGAATTCAAGGAAATCCGGATAATCCCAAAAGCTCCCAAACCACTTTTTTAGGAACATTTTGGGGTTGGATCGTGGAATTTGGGACCTTTCGGGGTGGGACTGGAGCTCCTAAATCCATTTGTAGGATTTGCAGGGATCGGGAATGGGAATGAAAGGAAATCCGGATGATCCCAATTCACCAGTCCCAGCATTCCCTGGAAAATCCTGGAATGAAATCTTGATTGCTTTTATTTTTTAAAAAATGGGATTGGAATCTGGGAATTCCCTCCTGGATCCCATTCCCAGATTTATTTTGGGAATTGGGAACTCTCTTTCCCATTCCCAGATTTATTTCAGTGATTGGGAATTCCCTCCTGGATCCCATTCCCGGATTTTTTTCAGGAACTGGGAATTCTGGATCCCATTCCCAGATTTATTTCAAGAATTGAGTATTCTGAATCCCATTCTTGGTTTTATTCCAGGAGCTGGGAATTCCCTCCTGGATCCCATTCCCGGATTTATTTCAGGAATTGGGAATTCTGGATCCCATTCCCAGATTTATTTCAGTGATTGGGAATTCCCTCCTTGATCCCATTCCCAGTTTTATTTTAGGAATTGGGAATTCTGGATCCCATTCCCGGTTTGATTCCTGGATCTGGGAATTCTGGATGCCATTCCTGGATTTATTTCAGGAATTGGGAATTCTGGATGCCATTCCTGGATTTTTCTGGGATTCCTGGCAGAGCGGGATGAGGGATGGGCAGGAGTTTCCATGGAGCCCGGAGGGGTCACGGAGAGGAGCAGAGGGATCGGATTCCAAAGAAAATCCTGGACTGGGACGGGCCCGGCCGGGAACGCGGATCCTGCTGGGATTTTGCTGTTCTAACCTGGGTTTTTTTGGGATTTTGGGAGTCAGGAAGGAGCTCAAGGATCCGATTCCATGGGCAGGGACAATTCCCGTTAGCCCAAGCGCTCCAGAGGCCGGAAAATTGGGAATGAAACATTCCCTGGGATCTGAAAAAATCGGGAACTCCCAAACCCCAAATCCCAAACCCCATTCCCAAATCCCAAATCCCAAATCCCAAATCCCAAATCCCAAATCCAATTCCCATAACCCAAACCCCATTCCCAGCTCCCAAATCCCATTCCCAAATCCCAAACCCCATTCCTAAATCCCAAATCCCAAATCCAATTCCCAAATCCCAAACCCCATTCCTAAATCCCAAACCCCAAATCGCAAATCCAATTCCCAGACCCCAAACCCATTCCTAAATCCCAAGTCCCATTCCCAAATCCCAAACCCCATTCCTAAATCCCAAATCCCACATCCCAAATCCCAAACCCCATTCCCAAACCCGGAATGGGCTTTGGGATGGGATCTGGAATTGCTAAGATCCCAAACTTGGATTTGGGGTTACTAGGATCCCAAACTTGGATTTGAGATCACTGAGATTTGGGATTTGGGAATGGGGTTTGAGGTCGCTGGGATCCCAAACTGGGATTTGGGATTTGGAATTGCCGGGATTTGGGATTGCTGAGATGTGGGATGGGATTTGGGATTTGTGGGATCTGTAATCACTGGGATTCCAAACAGGGATCTGGGATGGGATCTGGGATTTGGGATGGGATCTAAAATTTGTGGGATCTGGGATCTCTGGGATCCCAATCCCATGAGATGATGGGAACACCCTGGCAAGAACCATTGGTGGGGATCTCATTCCTGGTGGAGTTTTGGGAAGGAAGGTGCAAATCCCAAATTTTCCATCCTGGCCTGGAGGAAATCCCTGGGAAATGTGACCAGCGGTGACAGTGCCACTGGTGTGTGACAGCTGCTGGGATCTCTTGGATCAATCCCAAACCAAATCCCAACCCCAACCTCAGTCCCAATCCCAATCCAAATCCCAACCCACATCCAAATCCCAATCCCCAGGGAATTCCAGCCCTGGAGCAGAGCCCCCCCCAGCTGTCCCCTGGCATCTCTGGGGACACTGGGGACATTCCTGAGCCGTGTCCCCAAAATCCTGGGATGTCCCCGAGGCTTTTCCCAGGATGTCCCCAATGTCCCCCGAGCTGTGCCTGGGCTGTTCCCAAATCCCGGGGTGTCCCCAAGTCCTGGAGTGTCCCCAGTCCCCGCAGGTGACATTTGGGGACATTTTGTGTTTCTGCCGGAATTCCCGGCTGGGACTGGGGACAATTCCAAGGCTGGGGTTGGGGACAATTCCCGGCTGGGGTTGGGGACAATTCCCGGCTGGCGCTGTCCCTGCTGGTGACACTTTGGGGACAGCGCCGCTCCCGCCCCTCCCCAGCCGCGACCTTTGCGCCGCTTTTCCAGCCCTAAAAATTCCTTGGAAAACCCAAACAAAGGCTGCGAGCGGCTCCGGGATCCCTCGGGACCGTCCCTCCCCCAGCTCCAGGGAAAAGTTGGAATTCCGCCGGGATTTTGGGATCAAACCCGCCGGGAGCGGCACCTCCAGCCTCATTTTCCCGGCCTTTTTCCCACTTTTCCATCCTCCAGGCCGCTTTTCCCGGTGCTTTCCCAATTTTCCCAGCTCCTCTCCCACTTTTCCCGGCATTTTTCCCCACTTTTCCAGCCCCCATCCTGCTTTTCCGGGTACATTTCCAGGCATTTTTCCCACGTTTCCCGGGGATTTTCCCCACTTTTCCAGCCCCCCCATCCCACTTTTCCCAGCTTCTCTCCCGCTTTTCCAGCCCCTATCCCGCTTTTCCCAGCATTTCCCCCACTTTTCCTGGAGTTTCCCCCCACTTTTCCCGGCATTTTCCCCTATTTTCCCGGTTTTTTTCCCACTTTTCCCGGCATTTTCCCCACTTTTCCGGGAGTTTTCCCCACTTGCCCCAGACTTTTCCCCACTTTTACAGCGCCCATCCCACTTTTCCCGGCATTTTCCCGGCTTTTCCCGGCGTTTTTCCACTTTTCCTCGTGTTTTTCCCCACTTTTCCTGTGATTTTTTCCCACTTTTCCCGCCGTTTTTCCCAATTTTCCTGGCGTTTTTCCCACTTTTCCAGGAATTTCCCACTTTCCCCAGACTTCCTCACTTTTACAGCCCCCATCCTGTTTTTCCCAGAATTTTCCCCACTTTTCCCGGCTTTTTCCCCCACTTTTTCCAGCATTTTTCCCACTTTTCCCAGCATTTTTCCCACTTTTCCCGCCGTTTTTCCCACTTTTCCTGCCGTTTTTCCCACTTTTCCTGCCGTTTTTCCCACTTTTCCCGCCGTTTTTCCCACTTTTCCAGCACTCACAGGGATCCTGAAGGGGGAGGGGGTGGCCATGGCCTCCAACAGCTCCTCTGGAATTCGGGATTCCCCCCTGGAACCGGGAATTTTCCTGGATGAGGATCTGGGATCCGACTGGTACATCTACGAATCCACGGAATCCACACCCCGGGATGAGTGAGTGTTCCCAAAATTGTCCCCAAAATTGTCCCCAAAAGTGTCCCCAAAATTGTCCCTTTCCCATGGAGCAAATCCTGGAATTCTGGCCTTTCAGAAAATCCTGGATTTTTTTTGATCATTCCATGATTTATTCCCAGATTTTTGGCCCTCTAAAAAATCCTGGAATTTTTGGGGGGTTGGCTTTGTCATTCCTTGATTTATTACTGGATTTTTGGGCCTGGAATTTTTGGGGCTGGCTCCTTCATTCCCTGATTTCTTCCCATCATTCCCAGATTTATTCTCAGATTTTTGGCCCCTCTGAAAATTCTGGGATTTTTTGGGGCATCAATCCCATCATTCCCAGATTTTTTGGCTCTGGAATTTTTGGGGCTGGCCCCATCATTCCCTGATTTATTCCCAGATTTTTTGGGCCTGGAATTTTTGGGGCCAGCCCCTTCATTCCTTGATTTATTACTGGATTTTTGTATTTTATGTCCTGGTTAAACTCCCATTCTCAAGGATGAGAGAATTCCCATAGGAAAATCCTGACCCTATAAACATTTGGGGACAGCAGGAATTTTTGGGATGCCTGGAAAATCCCAATTTTCCTCTGGGACCCTTCCTTGCTCCCATCCTATTGGAATTGTGGGGTTTGGGAAGGGCTTGGATGGAGTTTTCCCTATAAATTATGGGATATAGGAGTTTTCCACAGGAATTTATGGGATCCAGGGATTCTCACTCCTGATTTATGGGATTCAGGGGTTTTCCCTATAAATTATGGGATTTAGGGATTTCCACAGGGGATTTATGGGACTCGGGTTTTTTTCCAGCCCTTTTGGAATTAATCCCAAATCCAGGATTTTTCCCATTTTTCCATCATTTTTCCCCAGCCCTTTTAGGCTTAAAACCCCATCAAAATCTGGGATTTTCCCCATTTTCCCATCATTTTACCTGGCTCTTTTAGGGTTAACCTCAAATCCGGGATTTTTTCCCATTTTCCATCATTTTCCTCAGCCCTTTTTGGAGTAACCCTCCAAAATCTGGGATTTTCCCCATTTTTCCATCATTTTTCCCCAGCCCTTTTAGGCTTGAAACCCCATCAAAATCTGGGATTTTTCCCATTTTCCCATCATTTTTCCTGGCTCTTTTGGGGTTAACATCAAATCCGGGATTTTTCCCATTTTTCCATCATTTTCCTCAGCCCTTTTTGGAGTAACCCTCCAAAATCTGGGATTTTCCCCATTTTTCCCATCATTCTTCCAAGCCCTTTTAGGCTTAAAACCCCACCAAATCAGGGATTTTTCCCATTTTTCCATCATTTTTTCCCGGCCCTTTTAGGGGTAAAACCCCACCAAAATCTGGGATTTTATGCATTTTCCCATCATTTTTCCAAACCCTTTTAGGGTTAACCCCAAAACTGAGATTTTTCCCATTTACCCATCATTTTCCTCAGCCCTTTTAGGATTAACCCTCCAAAATCTGGGATTTTTCCCATTTTTCTATCATTTTTCCCCGCCCTTTTAGGGTTAAAACCCCACCGAAATCCGGGATTTTCCCCATTTTTCCATCATTTTTCCAAGCCCTTTTAGGGTTAAAACCCCACCAAAATCCGGGAATTTTTTCCCATTTTTTCCAGCCTTTTCCCCGAAGCGATCCCGGAATGTCACCCCACAATTTCCCCCCGGATGTACCACACCATCATGGCTCCCATTTCCGTGAGTATCCGCCCCAAAATCCCCATTCCTATCCCAAATTTTTTGGGAAAAAAACCAAAAAAATTCCCACATTCCCGCATTCCATTCCTCACCTGGAATCCACGGATTGGATTTCGGGCCGGGCTCCATCTTGGATGAATTTTCCCACCTAAACCATCCCAGAATTCCCTGATTTCTGGGATTTTGGTTCCCTGTGGGACAAAAATTCCAAAATTCCTCCTGAATCATTCTCAAGACCCCTTTTCCATGGATTTATGGGGTTTCCATGGAATTCCCAGCATTCCCAGGACTCCTTTTCCATGGATTTATGGGGTTTCCATGGAATTTCCATCATTCCCAGGACTACATGGATTTATGGGGTCTCCATGGAATTCCCATCATTCCCAGGACCCCTTTTCCATGGATTTATGGGGTTTCCATGAATTCCCCTCATTCCCAGGACCCCTTTTCCATGGATTTATGGGATCTCCATGGAATTCCCCTCATTCCCAGGACCCCTTTCCCATGGATTTGTGGGATCTCCATGGGGTTCCCACCATTCCACTTTTCCATGGATTTATGGGGTTTCCATGGAATTCCCATCATTCCTAGGACTCCATGGATTTATGGGGTCTCCATGAGTTCCCACCATTCCCAGGACCCCTTTTCCATGGATTTCCCATCCTTTTCCCAGCTGGCCGTGATCCTGGCCTTGTCCTTCCTGGTCAAGCGTCGCCGACTTTACCAGAACTGCTGGAACGGCGTCCCAGGATTGCTCAGGTATTGGAATTCCCAAAATCCCACTGATCCCCCCTTGGAAAGAGCTTGGAATTCCCAGAATCCCGCTCAACTGTCCTTGAAAAGGGCTTGGAATTCCCAAAATTCCAGTGGTCCCTAGTTGGAAACATAATTCCCAAAATCTCGCTGATCCCTAGTTGGAAATGTCTTGGAATTCCCAAAAATCCCACTGATCCCTCCTTGGGAAGAGCTCAGAATTCCCCAAATCCTGCTGATCCCTCCCTGAAAACTTCTCAGAATTCCCCAAATCCCACTCATCCCTAGTTGGAAAGGGCTCAGAATTCCCAAAAATCCTTCTGATCCTTCCTTGGAAATGGCTCGGAATTCCTAAAATCCTGTTGATCCCTCCCTGGAGAGAGCCCAGAATTCCCAAATCCCGCTGATCCCTCCTTGGAAACATCTCTGAATTCCCCAAATCCCACTGATCCTTCCTTGGAAATGGCTCAGAATTCCTAAAATCCCGCTGATCCCTCCTGGGAAACACCTCAGAATTCCCAAACCCCGCTGATCCCCTCCGGGATTCCCTGCAGCCCCGGGAATTTCCTGGAGGAGGACGGGAATCGGGGCCTGGCGGCCGCCGTGCTGGGAATCCTGTTCTCGTCGCTGTGCCAGCTCGTGCTGGACAAGGAACCGCTGCCCCTCGCCACCAACACGGCCCCCGGAGCCCGCGGTGAGCACAGACACCCACACGGCAACACCAGAATGGGGACACGGCAACGGGGACACGGCAACGGGGACACGGCAACGGGGACACGGCAACGGGGACATGGAAATGGGGACACGGCAACGGGGACATGGAAATGGGGACACGGCAACGGGGACACCACAATGGGGACACGGCAACGGGGACACGGCAACGGGGACACGGCAATGGGGACACGGAAACGGGGACACGGAAATGGGGACACGGCAATGGGGACATGGCAATGGGGACATGGCAATGGGGACATGGCAATGGGGACACGGCAATGGGGACATGGCAATGGGGACACGGCAACGGGGACACGGCAACGGGGACACGGCAACGGGGACACCGCAATGGGGACACGGCAATGGGGACACTGCAATGGGGACATGGCAATGGGGACACGGCAACGGGGACACGGCAACGGGGACACGGCAATGGGGACACGGCAATGGGGACATGGCAATGGGGACACTGCAATGGGGACACGGAAATGGGGACACAGCAATGGGGACACAGCAATGGGGACATGGCAATGGGGACACCACAATGGGGACACCACATCGGGGCCACTGCGCTGGGGACACCACGCTCCCAACACCACACCCTCGATACCGCGCCCCTGACACCGCACCGGGGTCACCATGCCCCCGACACCAGGATCAACCCCATCCCACACACCATCCCCATCCCAAACACAGTCCCAATCCTGATCCCAATCCCAAACACAATCTCGATCCCAAACACAATCTCGATCCCAAACCTGATCCCAAACACAATCCCGATCCTGATCCCGATCCCAAACATAATCCCTATCCCAATCCCAAACCTGATCCCAAACACAATCCCGATCCCAAACCCAGTCCTGGGATAACAACGCAGAACCTCAAGTGCCGGAGATGGGAGGGGAACGTAGAGCGCTCCTGATCCTAGTCCCGATACTGATCCCAATCAGGCTCACAATCCCAATCCCAATTCTGATCCTAATTCTCATCCTGGTCCCCATGCCAACCCTGATCCCAATCAGGCTCTCAATCCCAATCTCAGTCCTGATCCTGATCCCAATCAGTGTCTGAATCCCAATCCCAATCCCAATCCTGATCCCGATCCCGTTCCTGATTCCCATCCTGTCCCCATGCCGACCCTGATCCCAGTCCTGATCCTGATCCCAATCAGTGTCTGAATCCCAATCCCAATCCCAATCCTGATCCCGATCCCGTTCCTGATTCCCATCCTGTCCCCATGCCGACCCTGATCCCAGTCCTGATCCTGATCCCAACGAGCCTCTCGATCCCAATCTCAATCCTGATCCTGTTCCCAATCAGTCTCTCAAGCCTAATCCCCATCCTGATTCCCATCCTGGTCTTTGTGCCAACCCTGATCCCGATCCCAATCAGGCTCTCATTCCCAATTCCAATCCCAATCCCAATTCTGACCCTGATTCCCATCGTGGTCCCCATGCCAATCCCAATCCCAATCTCGATCCCAATCTCAAACTCTAAATCCCAATCCTGATCCAGATCCTGATCCTGATTCCCATCCTGGTCTTTGTGCCAACCCTGATCCCGATCCCAATCAGGCTCTCATTCCCAATTCCAATCCCAATCCCAATTCTGACCCTGATTCCCATCGTGGTCCCCATGCCAATCCCAATCCCAATCTCGATCCCAATCTCAAACTCTAAATCCCAATCCTGATCCAGATCCTGATCCTGATTCCCATCCTGGTTCCCATGCCAACCCTGATCCCAATCTCAATCCCAATCAGGCTCTCAATTCCCATCTCAATCCCAATCCTGTTCCTGTCCCGCTCCCAATCCCAATCCCCATCCTGTCCCCATGCCAACCCCAATCCCGATCTTTTCCCCATTTTTCCAGAGTTCTGGAAGATCCTGGCTCTGTTCTATTACCCACTCTTCTACTCGCCCCTGCTGGCCTGCGCTGGCCCCCGGCACCGCCTGGGCTACGCGGCCGGAGCGCTGCTGGCCTGGGCTCACTGCGCCGCACACCTGAGCCACCGCCTCCAGTGTCCCCTGGCCACCAAGGTGAGTGGCCCTCAGGTGTCACTGAGTCTTCCTGGGGTGGCCCTGAGGGGCTGTGGCTACCTTGTCACCTTCTGATGTGGCCCTGAGGAGTTGTGGCTCCCTTGTCATCTCCCTGGGGTGGCTCTGAGGGATCGTGGCTCCCTTGTCACCTCCCTAAGTGGCCCTGAGGTGTTGTGGCTCCCTGGCCAGCTCCCAGCGTGTCCCTGCAGTGTCCCCTGGCTCAGGTGGTGGCACTGGCCATGTTTCCCCAGGGACTGTGGCACTGTCCCCTGGGTGGTGGCAGTGCCCCCATGTCCCCAGGGTGGTGGCAGTGACCCCAGGGTGGTGGCAGTGTCCCCATGTCCCCAGGGTGGTGACAGTGTCCTCAGGGTGGTGGCAGTGTCCCCATGTCCCCAGGATGGTGGCAGTGTCCCCAGGGGGGTGGCAGTGTCCCCATGTCCCCAGGGTGGTAGCAGTGACCCCAGGGTGGTGGCAGTGACCCCATGTCCCCCGGGTAGTGACAGTGTCCTCAGGGTGGTGGCAGTGTCCCCATGTCCCCAGGGTGGTGGCAGTGACCCGTGTCCCCATGGCAGATCCACAGGCTGTACTCCCTGCTGTCCCATGTCCCCAGGGTGGTGACAGTGTCCTCAGGGTGGTGGCAGTGTCCCCATGTCCCCCGGGTAGTGACAGTGTCCTCAGGGTGGTGGCAGTGTCCCCATGTCCCCAGGATGGTGGCAGTGTCCCCAGGGTGGTGGCAGTGTCCCCATGTCCCCAGGGTGGTAGCAGTGACCCCAGGGTGGTGGCAGTGACCCCATGTCCCCAGGGTGGTGGCAGTGACCCGTGTCCCCATGGCAGATCCACAGGCTGTACTCCCTGCTGTCCCATGTCCCCATCCTGCTGTCCCTGTCCCTGCTCAGTCTCTGGTACCCGGCACTGCTCGTGCGCAGCCTGCGCCGAGGGGACAGCGCCGAGCCCCAGGTACGGACACCGGGAATTCGGGATCGTCCCGGGGAAACGGGAACGGGAATGGGAACGGCAATGGGGATGGGAACGAGAATGGGAATGGGAATGGGAATGGGAACGGGAATGGGAACGAGAATGGGAACGGGAATGGGAATGGGGATGGGAACAGGAATGGGAATGGGAACGGGAACAGGGAATGAGAACGGGAATGGGAATGGGAACCGGAACAGGAATGGGAACGGGAAAAAGAATGGGAAAGGGAAAGGGAGTGGGAGTGGGAATGGGAAAGGGAATGGGAGCAGGAATGGGAATGGGAACGGGATTGGGACTGGGATTAGAATCGAGATTGAGAGCTTGATTGTGATCAGGATCAAGACTGGGATCAGGGTGGGTATGGGGACCAGGACGAGAATCAAGATCAGGATCAGGATCAGGATTGGGATTGGGATTGAGACGCAGATTGGGATCAGGATCAGGACTGAGATTGGGATTGAGAGTCTGATTGGGATCAGGGTCAAGATTGGGATCAGGGTTGGCATGGGACCAGGATGGGAATCAGGATCAGAACTGGGATCGGGATTGGGATCGAGAACCTGATTGGGATGGGGATTGGGATAGGGAGTGCTCTGCATTCCCCTCCCATCTTCAGCTGGGTTGCTATCCCAGGATTTGGTTTGGGATCAAGATTGGGTTTGGGATCGGGATCGAGATCAGGATTGGGATTGGGTCAGGATTAGGATCAGGATCTCTATGTGTTCCCCTCCTGGCCTCAGCGCTGGGGTTTCTCTGTTGCTATCACAAGGATTGGGATTGGGATTGGGATTGGGATTGGGATTGGGATCGGGATCGGGATTGGGATTGGGATTGGGATTGGGATTGGGATTGGGATCGGGATTGGGATTGGGATCTCTCTGCATTCCCCTCCCGGCCCTGCTGCTAGGGGTTCTCCGTTGATATCCCAGGATTGGGTTTGGGATTGGGATCAGGATCTCCACGTGTTCCCCTCCTGATCCTGGAGGAATCCCAGAGGGATTTGGGAAGGGATTATTCCCACTTTTCTGTATCCCATCCTGGGCTGGGATGAGGGCGTGGCCAGGCAAGCTCTGCCTCCCCAAATCCATCCATTTTTTCCCAGAATCCCGGGAAAAGCTATTACAGGAAGTACCTCAAGGCTGTGCTGTCCAAGCGGGGCCGGAAGGAGAGGTAAGGATGGCAATTCCCATTCCTGGCAAATCCCATTCCCAAAATTCGGGAATGTCACCCTCTCCCACCTCCCACAGCTCGGCCAAGATCGAGGAGAGCCTCTGGTCCCGGATCCGCTCCTACCTGCGCTCCTACATCTACATTCCCGAGGAAGGTGGGCACCAGGAAAATCCCGGGAACGGTTGGGGTTGGGATTTATGGATCATTCCCAAGATCCCAGGTTGGAAATCTGTGGAAAAGGGGTCCAAGGAATGATGGGAACCCCATGGAGACCCCACAAATCCATGGGAAAGGAGAGTGATGGGAACTCTATGGAGACCCCATATATCCATGGAAAAGGGATCCTGGGAGGGATGGGAATTATGGGAACCTCATGGAGACCCCACAAATCCATGGAAAAGGGGAGTGGTGGGATCCCCATGGAGACCCCAGAAATCCATGGAAAAGGGATCCTAGGAGGGATGGGAATTATGGGAACCTCATGGAGATCCCATAAATCCATGGAAAAGGAGAGTTATGAGAATGATGGGAACCCCATAAGACCCCAGAAATCCATGGAAAAGGGGTCCTGGGAATGGTGGGAATTAGGGGAACCCCATGAAGACCTCATAAATCCATAGAAAAGGGGAGTGGTGGAAAACCCATGGAGACCCCACAAATCCGTGGAAAAGGGGGATGGTGGAAATCCCATGGAGACCCCACAAATCTATGGAAAAGGGATCCTGGGAATGGTCCTGGCCCAATTGCAGGGAGTTTGGGGCAGCCTCAGTTTTCCCAGGAAAGCTTGGCCAGGGAAGGACGGGAGGAGCTGGGGCTGGAGAAGAGAATTTTCCTGCATTGAGGGGATGAAATCCCGGGAATGTGGAGCCACTCCTGGCTGTTCCCACCCATGGAGGGTACAAGAGGTGGCACCTCTGGAAGAGCAGGGTGGAGCCATCCATCCATTCCCAGCAGGAATTCCCAATGAGAATCCTGGTGTTCCCCAGGAGCCTGAGCCAGCCCCGCTGTCCCTGTGCCATCCCAAATCCCGGCTCCTCTCCCGCTTTTCCCTCCAGGATTCCGGATCCCACTGAAGCTGGTGGTGTCCCTCACCGTGGCCGTCATCGCCGTCTACCAGGTGACACTGGGGACATTTCCGGAGCATCCCGGGGGTCATCGGCACACCATTGAAATTCCTTCTGGAATTCTGCACTCCCGAGGCTCTGCCGAGCTGTAAATCCCAAAATCCCATGGGATTCCCAGCTGTAAAACCTGTGGGATCCCAGCTGTAAATCCCACAGGATCCGAGCCATAAATCCCAAAATCCCATGGGATCCCAGCTGTAAATCCCAACATCCCACGGGATCCGATCCATAAATCCTGAAATCCCATGGGATTCCCAGCTGTAAAACCCGTGGGATCCCTGCTGTAAATCCCACAATCCCGCAGGGATATGATCCATAAATCCTGCAATCCCGCAGGATCCCAACCATGAATCCTGAAATCCAGTGGGATCCCAGATATAAATCCCACAGGATCCCTGCCATAAATCCTGCAATCCTGCAGGATCCCAGCCATAAATCCCAAAACCCCACAGGATCCCAGCCATAAATCCTGAAATCCTGCAGGATCCCAGCCATAAATCCCACAATCCTGCAGGATCCCAGCCATAAATCCCACAGGATCCCAGCCATAAATCCTGCAATCCTTCAGGATCCCAGCCATAAATCCCGAAATCCTGCAGGATCCCAGCCATAAATCCCACAGTCCTGCAGGGTCCCAGCCATAAATCCCACGGGATCCCAGCCATAAATCCCACGGGATCCCAGCCATAAATCCCTCAGGATCCCAGCCATAAATCCCACAGTCCTGCAGGATCCCAGCCACTAATCCCACGGGATCCCAGCCATAAATCCCGCAGGATCCCAGCCATAAATCCCGGAATCTCCTGTCCTCCCAGGTGGCCCTGCTGCTCCTGGTGGCCGTTGTCCCCACCATCCAGATTGTCCGGGCGGGAATGACCAAGGACGTGGTGGTGCTGCTGGTCCAGTTCGGATTGGTGCCCTCGGAAAATCCGGCCGTGCCGGGGGACATGGAAAAGGAGCTCGGCACCGTCCGCCACTACCTGTGGTCACTGGAAGGTGAGATCCCAACCATTCCAGAGGGGGATTTGGGTGGGAATTCTGAGAAATTCCTGGTCTGGAGGATGAGATTGGGAGGATTCCAAGGGAATTCTGGGGGATTCCTGGTCCAGAGGATGGGATGGGATGAGATGGGATGGGATGGGATGGGATGGGATGGGATGGGATGGGATGGGATGGGATGGGACAAATTCCAGGAGGATTTTGGGAAGATGGGATGGGGCAGATTCCAGAGGGATTTCCAGAGGATTCCTGTCTGGATGATGGGATGGGGGCAGATGGGGGGAGGATTTTCGGAGGATTCCTGACCTGGAGGACAGGACTGGGAGGATTCCAGGGGGATTTTAGGAGGATTCCTGGCCCAGAGGATGGAATGGGGCAGATTCCAGGGAGGATTTCTGAAGGATTCCTGACCTGAAGGACAGGATTGAGAGGATTCCAGGGGGATGCTGGAGGATTCCTGGTCTGGAGGATGGGATTGGGAGGATTCCAGGGGGATTCTGGGGGATTCCTGGTCCAGAGGATGGGATTGGGAGGATTCCAGGGGGATTCTGAGGAATTCCTGCTCTGGAGGATGGGATGGGATGGGATGGGATGGGATGGGATGGGATGGGATGGGATGGGTCAAATTCCAGGGGGATTTCCAGATAATTCCTGGGCTAGAAGATGGGACTGGAAGGATTCCAAGGGGATTCCAGGAGGATTCCTGGTCTAGAGGATGGGATGGGGCTGATTCCAGGGGGATTTTGGGTACACTGGCAGGGATGGGGGCAAATTCCAGAGGGATTTCCAGAGGATTCCTGGCCCAGAGAATGGGATGGGGCTGATTCCAGGAAGGATTTCTGAAGGATTCCTGACCTGGAGGAAAGGACTGCGAGGGTTCCAGGGGGATTTTGGGAGGATGGGATGGGGGCAGATTCCAGGGGGATTTTAGGAGGATTCCAGGCCCAGAGGATGGGATGGGGCTGATTCCAGGGGGGATTTTAGGAGGACAGAATGGGGCAGATTCCAGGGGGATTTCGGGAGCACTGGAAGGGATGGGGTGGATTCCAAGGAGATTTCGGGAGGATTTCTGCCCTGGAGGATGGGATGGGGCAGATTCTGGGAGGATTTTTTGAGTATTCCTGACCTGAAGGACAGGATTGAGAGGGTTCCAGGGGGATTTTGGGAGCGGCTGGCAGGGATGGGGCTGTGCCAGGCTGGCACGTGCCAAGGCGGGAAGAGACTCCTGGAAAAGCCGTTGGGAAGAGCCAGAGGGAAAAGCCAGAGGGAAGAGCCAGAGGGAAGAGGCAGCAGATGCTGCAGGCTTGGAAATCTGCTGGAAGTGAACAGATGGGCCCTGGATCCCTGGAGAGTGGAAATCCTTGGATGGGGGATGAGGGAAGAGCAGGGAAGAAGGAATAGCAGGGAGGGGAGATAGAAGGGATCAGGGAATTTCAGGGATGGAGGGATAGCAGGGATGAGGGAATTTCAGGGATCAGGGAATAGTAGGGATGAGGGATAGGGGGAATGAGGGATTAGGGATAAAGGAGTATCAGGGACGAGGGAATTCCAGGGATAAAGGAGTAGCTGGGATGAGGGAATTTCAGGGATGAAGGAATTTCAGGGATCATGGAATTCCAAGGATAAAGAATCAACAGGGATCAGGGAATTTCAGTGATGTGGGAATTTCAGGGATCGAGGAATTCTGGGGCTGAGGGAATTTCAGGGTTCAGGGAATTCCAGGGATAAAGGAGTAGCTGGGATGAGGGAATTTCAGGGATATGAGAATTTCAGGGATTAGGGAATTCCAGGGATAAAGGATCATCAGAGACACCCCCTCCTTCCTTGGGGTCCCACCAACTCCCGGGAGGATTTCTGTGGCTTTTCCTGGATTCCCAAACCTCTCTCATCCCGTTTTTTTCCCTCCATCCCTCCTCCGACCCAAGGCTCCCATCCCACCCCCTGCCCATCCCACCTCACTCCAGGGATTTTCCTGGATTTCCCTTCCCCTTTTCCCTCCCTCTGTCCCATCCGTTCCCCCTTGGGAGCTGAAGGAAGGGGAAACTGAGGCAGGGCCCCAATCCCAAGGCACAATTCCCGCTAAAACCCCATTCCCAGCCCCAAATCCAGGGATGTTTTCCCGTTTTTTTCTCAGTCTGCTACATCTGCTCGCTGGTGCTGTGCTGCCTGCTCACCTGCGCCATGCTGCTCCGGAGCCTCGGCATGCACAGGTGGGGCCGGGCCCATTCCCCACATTCCCCACATTCCCCACATTCCCCACATTCCCAGCCCCTTCCCAACATTCCCATCCCCATTCCCACTGTCCTCACCGCCATTCCCAATGTTCCCAGCCCCATTCCCAATGTCTCCACCCCCATTCCCGACATTCCCAGCTCCATTCCCGACATTCCCAGCTCCATTCCCAGCATTCCCATCCCCATTCCCGATGTTCCCACCCCCCCATTCCCAATGTCTCCACCCCCATTCCCGACATTTCCATCCCCATTCCCAATGTCCCTGTCCCCATTCCTCATGTCCCTATGCCCATTCCCGACTTTCCATCCCCATCCCCAATGTCCCCATCCCCGTTCCCGATGTTCCCATCCCCATTCCCAACATTCCCATCCCCGTTCCCAACATTCCCATCTCTATTCCCAACATTCCCAGCCCCATTCCTGACATTCCCATCCCTATTCCAGACATTCCCATCCCTATTCCCAATGTCCCCATCCCCATTCCTGATGTCCCTATTCCCATTCCTCATGTCCCTAACCCCATTCCCAACTTTCCATCCCCATCCCCAATGTCCCCATCCCCGTTCCCGATGTTCCCATCCCCATTCCCAACATTCCCATCCCCGTTCCCAACATTCCCACCCCCCCATTCCCAATGTCCCCATCCCCATTCCCAACATTTCCATCCCCATTCCCAACATTCCCATCCCCGTTCCCAACATTCCCATCTCTATTCCCAACATTCCCAGCCCAATTCCTGACATTTCCATCCCTATTCCAGACATTCCCAGTCCCATTCCCAATGTTCCCACCACCATTCCCGATGTCCCTGTCCCCATTCCCAACATTCCCAACTCCATTCCCAACATTCCCAACTCCATTCCCAACATTCCCACCCCTATTTCCACTGTCCCCATGCCCATTCCCGGTGTCCCCATTCCCGGAATTTTTCCCAGGTCCAACCTGCGGGCGCTGTACCAGGGCGCCGTGCTGGACGTGTTTTCCAAGGCTCACATCCTGCGCCCTTCCCGGGCAGCCGTCGTCTGCTGGATCGGCTTCTCCAGCTTCCAGGCGGCCTTCGCCTGCCTGGGTACGGAATTTTGGGATCATGGCATGAGGAATCCCGATTTTCCTAAGGATTAAGTGGCAATTCCCCATTTTTGCCCCATTTCCGGGGGGATTTTATCTCCCTTTTCTCAAACGGGAGACGACGGGAATTTCGGGAACATGGGGATGGTTGGGAATTGGGAAAATTGTAAAAAAAATAGAAAAATTGGGTTGGGAATTCAAAGAGGAGGATGACTCTTGGATAACGGAATTTTGGGATCATGAGATGAGGAATCCTGATTTTCCTAAGGATTAAGTGGAAATTCCCCATTTTTGCTCCATTTCCAGGAGGGTGTTTTTCCCCCTTTCCTTAAATTGGATCTGGTGGATTTTTTGAACATTGGGATGGTTGGGAATTGGGGAAAGCTGGAAAAATAATTGGGAAAATAAAAAAAAAATAGAAAAATTGGGTTGGGAATTCAAAGAGGAGGAAGGGGTGGGATGACCCCTGGGTAACAGAATTTTGGGATCATGGGATGAGGAATCCCAATTTTCCTAAGGATTAAGTGGCAATTCCCTGTTTTTGCACCATTTCCAGGAGGGATTTTTATCCCCCTTTCATGAAATGGGATCTGGTGGATTTTGGGAACATGGGGATGGTTGGGAACTGGGAAAAAATGGAAAAAATAATTGGGAAAATTGAAAAAATAAACCCTGGGAAAAATGGAAAAATTAGGTTGAAAATTCAAAGAGGAGGAAGGGATGCAATGATGCCTGGTTAACAGAATTTTGGGATCATGGGATGAGGAATCCCGATTTTCCTAAGGATTAAGTGGCAATTCCCAGTTTTTATCCCCTTTTCTCAAACGGGATCTGGTGGTTTTTGGGAACATTGGATGGTTGGGAATTGGGAAAAGCTGGAAAAATAATTGGGAAAATTGTAGAAAAAACCTGGAAAAACTTGGTTTGGAATTCAAAGAGGAGGAAGGGATGGGACAATACCTGGGTTTGGCTGGATCCCAAATATTTGAATGGGAAAAGCTGTGGGATCCTCCAGTCCTCTGAGCATTCTGGGAGCTCCTTGTCCCCATCCCAGCCTGGATCATCCTGGGGACCCCAAAAGGAGGGAATATCTTCACCCCCAGGAATTGTGGGGACATCCATTGGGAATGCAGAGCTGTTTGGGGCACTGGTGGCGTTTTTATGGGATTTATGGAAGAAGAGCCATTTTCCCATGCCAGATTCCCTCTCCGTGTCCCCATTCCCAGGTCTCCTGATCCAGCAGGTGATTTTCTTCCTCTGCTCCGTGGCCTTCACCTTCCTGGTGGTGATCCCGCTCCAGGCCGGCACCGGCTCCCCCCTCTTCGGGATCATCCGGAACATGTGGTGAGTCCTTGGGAAGGGCTGGGAACCCCAAGGGATGGCCCTGGACAGGTTTGGGATGTTCCATTTGGGGTTTTTCCAACACCACTGGAAGTTCCTGCCTGGGACGGTATTTTGGGACATTCCCAGTATTTTGGGACATTCCTGGTGTCTACCCTGATCTTTGGGATCACCCAGAAACCGTGGTGAGTTGGAAACCCCAAGGAATGGACCTGGATGGGTTTGGGATGCTCCATTTGGGGTTTTTCCAACTCCACTGGAAGTTCCTGCCTGGCACGATGTTTTGGGACATTCCCACTATTTTGGGACATTCCCGGTGTCCAGCTTTCGGGAAGGGCTGGAAACCCCAAGGGATGGCCCTGGATGGGTTTGGGATGCTCCCTTTGGGGTTTTTCCAACTCCACTGGAAGTTTCTGTCTGGGATGGTGCTTTGAGACGTCCCTGTTTTTTTGGGACATTCCCAGTGTCCATCCTGCTCTTTGGGATCACCCAGAAGTTGTGGTGAGCTGGAAAGGGCAGGAATGGCCCTGGATGTGTTTAGGATGTTCCATCTGGGGTTTTTCCAACACCACTGGAAGTTCCTGCCTGGGACGGTATTTTGGGACATTCCCAGTATTTTGGGACATTCCTGGTGTCTACCCTGCTCTTTGGGATCACCCAGAAGCCGTGGTGAGCTGGAAAGGGCAGGAATGGCCCTGGATGTGTTTAGGATGTTCCATCTGGGGTTTTTCCAACACCACTGGAAGTTCCTGCTTTGGGACATCCCTGGTTTTTTGGGACATTCCCAGTATTTTGGGACATTCCTGGTGTCCAGCCCTCGGGAAGGGCTGGAAACCCCAAGGAATGGCCCTGGATGGGTTTGGGATGCTCCATTTGGGGTTTTTCCAACTCCACTGGAAGTTCCTGCCCGGCACGATGTTTTGGGACATTCCTGTTTTTTTGGGACATTCCCGGTGTCCATCCTGCTCCTTGGGATCACCCAGAAGTTGTGGTGAGCTGGAAAGGGCAGGAATGGCCCTGGATGTGTTTAGGATGTTCCATCTGGGGTTTTTCCAACACCACTGGAAGTTCCTGCTTTGGGACATCCCTGGTTTTTTGGGACATTCCCAGTATTTTGGGACATTCCTGGTGTCCAGCCCTCGGGAAGGGCTGGAAACCCCAAGGGATGGCCCTGGATGGGTTTAGGATGCTCCATTTGGGGTTTTTCTAACTCCACTGGAAGTTTCTGTCTGGGATGGTGCTTTGGGACATCCCTGTTTTTTTGGGACATTCCCGGTGTCCATCCTGCTCCTTGGGATCACCCAGAAGTTGTGGTGAGCTGGAAAGGGCAGGAATGGCCCTGGATGTGTTTAGGATGTTCCATCTGGGGTTTTTCCAACACCACTGGAAGTTCCTGCTTTGGGACATCCTTGGTTTTTTGGGACATTCCCAGTATTTTGGGATATTCCTGGTGTCCACCCTGCTCTTTGGGATCACCCATAAGCCGTGATGAGCTGGAAAGGGCTGGAATGGCCCTGGATGGGTTTGGGATGTTCCATCTGGGATTTTTCCAATGCCAGTGGAGGTTCCTGCCCGGGGCAGTGCCTTGGGACATTCCTGGTGTTTTGAGACATTCCCGGTGTTTTGGGGCATTCCCAGTATTTTGGGGGTTTCCTAGTGTTTTGGGACATTCCTGGTGTTTTGGGACATTCCCGGTGTTTTGGGACATTCCCGGTGTCCATCCCACTCTTCCAGGCCCTTCTGGCTCACCCTGGTGGTGGCCGTGCTCGTGCAGCATCTCCTGGCTCATTTCCAGTTCCTGGAGCGGCATTCCCTGCAGCAGGAGCTCACCAACAGGTACAGGGACACCCACACTGTCCCCAACTGTCCCCTGTCATCCCCAATTGTCCCCAATTGTCCCTGATCGTCCCCAGTGGGGGTTTGGCGGGAATCCCAGGCTCCCACAGATGTTTCTCCAGATGTTGTGGCCTGGATTTTGGTGACACCGCCGAGGGTGGCCCTGCTCCACCAAGGCTGGGCAAGCCCAGATCCTTCAGGATTGGCTGGGTGGGGCTGGTCACCGGTGGCAGATGTCCCTCATTCCCACGTGATGTCACCACCCGGGACCAGGGTGACAGAGGGACCCAGGTGTCCTGTGCCACCCCCTGGCAGGACAGTGACGCCCTCCTGGAGCTGCTGGCCTCCATCCCAGGCCACCAGCAGATGTCCCTCACTCAGGGATGGTGTCACCACCCCAGACCAGGGTGACAAAGTGTCCTGTGCCACCTCCTGGCAGGACAGTGACACTTTCCTGGCACCGGTGTCCATCCCAGGCCACTCATTCAGACACGGAGTCACCACCCCAGACCAGGTGACAGAGGGACCCAGGTGTCCTCCTGGCAGAACAGTGACACTCACCTGGAGCCGGTGTCCATCCCAGGCCACCAGCAGATGTCCCTCACTCAGGGATGGTGTCACCACCCCAGACCAGGGTGACAGAGTATCCTGTGCCACCTCCTGGCAAGACGGTGACACTCTCCTGGAGCCGGTGTCCATCCCAGGCCACCCACTCAGGGATGGTGTCACCACCCCAGACCAGGTGACAGAGGGACCCAGGTGTCCTCCTGGCAGAATAGTGACCCTCTCCTGGAGCTGCTGGCCTCCATCCCAAAATCCCAAGCCGCCATTTTGGCCGGTTCCTCAATGTCCAAGGACAAAAGGAGCTCCTGACACTTCTCCAGTGTCCTGGGAGGGCGGTGGCTTCTCCCAGCGGGATGGAGCCACCTCATCCGGACACGGGCGGGACCGGGAGGTTGAGATTATCCAGAATTTTCCCTGGAAGCGCCACCCCATGGATGTGTGGCCCTTGCAGGCGTGCCCTGTACATCGTCACCTTCCTGCTGTTCCCCACCAACGTCCTGGTGGGCGTCCTGGCCGCAGTTTGGCGCGTGGTCATCTCGGGCCTCTACAACGCCGTGCACCTGTGCCGGCTGGACATCAGCCTGCTGCACCGCGGCGTCGACACCTTCGACCCAGGTGGGGCAGCCCCAGTGCCACCAGCGGGGTCCTGGCATGGGGGACTGGGGCTGCTGGGATGGAGGGTGGCCTCAAATGTCGGAGCTTCTCCTGATTCCTGCGTTTTTATTCCGAAAAAAACCCCGAGTGGTGACTTTTGAGTTTCACCTCATGTCCTGGGAGAAAGAAGAAAGGACCTCAAGGGACTTGAGGGACTTCAGGGGACCTCATGGGACCTCAGGGCACCTCAGGCTTTCCCCCGTTTTTCCAGCTGGGATTGAGGGTGGCTTGCAAATGGGATGATGAGAGCAGGTGGCTTCTCCTAATTCCTGTTTGGTGTGGCTTTTTTATCCCAAAAAATATGGAATGACCTTTGGGGTATCACCAGTGGTCACTTTGTGTCCCGAGGTAAAGGGGAGGGGACCTCAGGGGACCTCAGGGGACCTGGGGCCTTCCTCCGTTTTTCCTGGATGGAGGGTGACTTCAAACCCTTGGAAATGGAACACCTGGAGCAGGTGGTGCCGGCTGGGTCCTAATTTTTACCCCAGAAAAAGTGGGCTGAGCTTTGGGATTTCACCTCATGTCCCAGGACACAGGGGAAGGGACCTCAATGGACCTCAGGGACCTCAGGGGACCTCAGGCTTTTCCTGCTGGGACTGTGGGAGCACGGGAAGCAGAGCAGGATCCTTCCCGGGGCAGCGGGAATGGGGAATGCTGTCCCCGCTGAGCGCGGTGTCCCCGCAGGGTACCACACCTACTGCCACTACCTGAAGGTGGAGGTGAGCCAGTGCCACCCGCTGCTGAAAGCCTTCTGCTTCCTGCTGCTCCAGCCCGGCCGGCACGAGGCACCGGCACCGCCCCGAGACACACACCTGGAGGAAGGTGGGACATGGGGACACAGGGGGATGGGGGGAGGGAGACCTTGGAGAACTCTTGATGGCACCGCTGATGGGTGTGGAGACACCTCCATCCATCCCTGCATCCTTCCATGGATCCATCATCCATCATCCATCATCCATCCATCATCCATCATCCATCATCCCTGCATCCTTCCATGGATCCATCATCCATCATCCATCCATCATCCATCCATCATCCATCCATCCATCATCCATCATTCATCATCCATCCATCATCCATCATCCATCATCCCTGCATCCTTCCATGGATCCATCATCCATCATCCATCCATCATCCATCCATCATCCATCCATCCATCATCCATCATTCATCATCCATCATCCATCCATCATCCATCCATCCCAGGGTTGGGATGGGGTTCTTTGGGGTGTTGTGGGATCTCAATGGCTCCAGGGAAATGGGGCTGGAGCTGGAATCCGGGATTCCTGGAATGCTTTGGGTTGGGAGGGACCTTAAAGCCCAGCAAGGGACCTCTCCTACTGTCCCAGGCAGCTCCAACCTTTCCCTGGACACTTCCAGGTATCCAGGGGCAGCCACATCTCCTCTGGGAATTCCATCTCAGCCAGGAATTCCTTCCCAGCCTCTTCCCGTGTCCCCTTTCCCAGAAGGACCCCATCCCTCTGCACCTCATCCCAATCCCTGTCCCACTTTTCCAGGCCCTGAATATTTTTCCTGCTGCTCCCATCTCCTTCCAGGCCTCCAGCTGATGCATCCCAAGCATCCTGCTCCGGGAAAAGCTCGGATCCGGCGGATCCGGGCTCGCTGGTGGGTGGCCTACACGCTCCTGCACAACCCTTCGCTGACGGCTTCCCGAAAAACCGCGCTGGCCGATCCCGCCGCCAACGGAGCCCAGCTCGGCATTCCCAGGCCCTGAATTCCCGGGAATTTCATCTCATCCCATCCCCCATCCCATCCCTGTCTATCCCAGCGGGAATTTCGGGCTCTTCCCTCTCCCTGTCGCAGCCTTCAGATTGTCCCCAAGGGTTTATCCCGAAATCTGCGCTGAGCCACTCCCAAAGTGACGCCTCCGAGCCCGGCCTGGAGCCGAGCCGAGGAAAACACTCCCGGCATCCCGAAAATATTTTGGGATTCACTCCTGCAATGAGCCTGGTTCTCAGCAGCTTTTGCAACACTGCACAATTCCCAAAGATCTGGGAGAGGAGCATGGGAGGATCCTCAGCCAGCCGAAGGAATTCTCAACCACCAGGAATTATCCCTGGAGCTCCACGTGCGACAGAATTCCCATTCCCAGCTTGTCCCTTCCCCATCCCGGCTCCATCTGGGCTCTGCATCCACTCCTGGGATGGTTTTTTCCCCCAATTTTTGAAGGATCAAATCCCTCCCTGCTCCCTGTCCTCTACCATTCCCGGTTTTGTGGTGATCCCACGGTTTTCCAGGGCTGGGATCCATGGAAAGCCTCCCTAGGAAATGTGGGGGAGGGGAATAAACAGATACCTCATCCCTACTCCCGAATGTGCCTTTTTCCTTGGATATTCCCGGTTCCAGCAGGATTTGGGACCATCCCGGCCCTGAATCCAGGGAATGGTTGGGATGACCTCCCCCACAGAGATTTTGGGGATCTGCTCCACCCCACTGGGAATGTCAGGATCTAATCCATGATCCCATTTTAGGGCGGTTTTATGGGAAAACCTCTCCCTTCGCATTCCCACAGTTTGGGAAAGGCTCGAAACCGTGGCTTTGGGAAGAGGGTGAACAAGAATGGGGAATTTTGGGGATAAAAATCAATGGGATGGGAACGAGGTGGTGCTGGATCACCTCTTCCTGCTCTTAAATCCCACAATTCCCGACCTTTTGGGCTGGAACGAGCAGGGTCCTGGTGGCTCCTTCCATCCCAAACACTCCAAGATTCCTTCCCTTGGGAATTCTCCTCCCACCCTGCGTGGAGCTGTAGGATAATTTTGGGATTTCCTTGGAAGTGGCCAGACCTGCTCCCCATAGAATCCAAAGGGTGCCATTCGGTCCCCCTGGAATGTTCCCAGCACCCTCCGTGGTTCCCATGCTTTGGGATTTCCTTGGAGGGATTTCCTCCCAAAGGGATTTCCTCCTTTTTCCCAGGATTCTCTCCCAGTCCATCCCGACCCCTGAGACTCCAAAGGCAACCTAAAATCCCTTTAAAAAAAAACCCTTAAAAAAATCTCTAAAATCCCCTTTTAAATTCCTAAAATCCCTTTAAAAATCCCAAAAATCCGTGTCAGCTCCACGGGCGGGGCTGAATTTTGGGATCGGTTTCCACAGCCCCACCCAGGGCTCCCTGGAGATCCATGGAATTTGTGGGGTTTCTGGGATAGCAGCAGCGCCCTGGGCGGGATTTGGGATTTTCTTCCCCTTCCTGGTGGTTCCTTGGAAGCCCTAAATCCACACCCCCATTCCAGCTGACATTTTGGGAATAAATCCCTGCTCTTTCCTGGGATAAAACGGATCCTGGGTGAAATGAACCCAAAACTTTTATCGAGGCCACGTTTTTTATTCCATAAAATTTGTGGGAATCCAGGAGCTCCCCACAGAGAGCTCAGCTGCCACTTTTCCCTAAAATCGGGCTGGATTTGGAATTTCGGTGCTGGAGAGCTCCAGGCTCTGCTTTCCCAGCTGATTTTGGGGTCCAGTCCATTCCTGGGCTGCTGCAGGGGTGGGATTTTGGGGTATCCCAGGATTTTGTGGGGTTCCTTTCCAGGACTGAGGGGGGGTTGGGGAACAGGGAAATTTGGGGGATCTTGGGATGCTCTGGCACTGGGAAGGATTTGGGGGAGCTGCAGGGATGCTCCAGAAATGGGAAAGATTTGGGGATTCTCCAGCACTGGGATTTTTGGGAAAGATGGGAGGATTCTCTGGGACAGGGAAGGATTTGGGGGATTTGAGGGGATGCCATGGGACTGGGAAAGATTTGGGAATTTCTGGCCCAGAGGGATTTGGGGGAGCTGCAGGGATCCTGCAAAGCTGGGAAGGATTTGGGAGAGCTCCAGCACTGGGAAGGGTTTGGGGGAACTCAGGGAAGGATTTGGGAAAACTGGGGGGATGACAGAAGTGTCCCCTGATCCAGGAGGGTTGGAGACAATCTGGGGGAGCCCAGGAGCCACTGGCTCGGGGAGATTTTGGGATTTTGGGATGCACAGACCAAGCGAAGCCCAGCTGGTTTAGGAAAAAAACAAAAAAGAGTTTATTCCAGGTGTTTATAAAAAGTGATTATTAATTCAAGGTGATTATTAATTCAAGGTATTTATTAAAATGGCTTCTTTATTAAAGGTGTTTGTTACAGGTATTTCTTAATCAAAGGCGTTAATTAAAGGCATTAATTAAAGGCGTTAATTAAAGGCATTTATTGCTGTCCCTACAGGGCGCTACAAGGCCAGGGGGCTGCAGGGAATTCCCACCGAGAATTCCGGTGGCACCGGAGCTGTGTCCCAGTCCGGGGGCGATGGAAGATCCCAAATCCTGCCCGAGGGATTTGGGAACATCCCAGTCTTTCCCCCATTCCCACTGGGAATGGTTTGGGAATCTTTGGCTCAAGTGGGGCAGCCCGCTGGGTCCGGCCCAGGCGGGATTTTGGGATTGGAATTCCTGCAGCATTCCAGGGGCTCCTACGGGGATCAAACCTGGGAATTCCCTCCTGCTCCAAGGCCGCGGCTCCATCCCAATCCTCTGTCACATCCGTGCCCCCCAGGACCCCATTCCCAGGCGGTTTTCCCCCTCCAGGGGAAGGGATTTTTTGTCCTCGGTGGCTCTGGGGTGGGATTGTCACTGCTGTCACCTCCCACGGCCGCGCTGGGATCTGGGCAGGGAGAAAAGCGGGATGTGGCACTTTGGGATCCCGGCTGGATCTGCCCCACATTCCCTGAGCCTCTCCAGGAACTCCAGGGGCTGGGCCACCCTCCGTGGGCCTGCGGTGGCCCCGTGGGGCTCGCGAGCGCTGCCGGGTGCCAGAAGCTCAGCAAAGGCGCTAAAAAAAAAAACTACGGAAAAACCGGGAATGCCGAGGCTCCGCTCCCCCTTCACCAGAGCAGCAGCAGCACCCCCAGAGCCAGGCCCAGAACTCCCGGGCGGAATTCCCGGCTTCCCCCGGCGCTCCTGACCTCCCTGGGCACGTGGTACACGATGAGCAGCTTCTCTCCCATTCCGGAAGGATCCAGCTCGTCGCCCTTGGCGCAGCTGTGGCCGCCGGGCTGCCCGGCCTGGGGGTCGTCGCGGGGCAGCTCCTCGGCCGGCATGTCGGAGCCGGCCAGCGCCACGCTCACCGACACGTCGCGCGTCCCCACGTCGTTGACGGCCACGCACGTGTAGGTGCCCTCGTCGTCCTTGCCGAAATCGGCGATGGCCATGGTGCCGTTCTTGAAGGCCAGGAAGCGCTGCCGGCCCGCCTTGGCTCCGCCGTCCCTGGCCACCGTGGGCCCGTGGATGTCGAGGCGGCCGCCGGCCGTGCGGATCTGCCAGCGGATCTCGGGCGGGGGGCTGCCGGCCACGCTGCAGTGCAGGCTCAGCGTGAGCCCGTCCTTAGGCCCGGCTTTGGCGGGGCTGGACAGATAGGTGAGCTGGGCCGAAGGCGCCACGCACAGCGAGCCCGGCATGTCGGTGACGGCGCGGCCTCGCAGCCGGGCCGGGGCGGCGCACAGCGTGGAGCCGGCCCTGGAGATGACCACCGAGGTGCTGTCGGCCCACTCCTTGAGCCAGAAGAGCTTGCAGGAGCAGTTGAAGGGGTTGTGGAAGAGCTGCAGCTGCGCCAGCGCCGGCAGCGCCTCGAAGGTGCCGCGGGCCAGCGTGGTGAGCTCGTTGTCGTTGAGCCAGAGCGAGCGCAGCTCCCGCAGGCCGGCCAGCGCCCCGGCGGGCAGCGAGCTCAGCCGGTTGTTGCTCAGCTTGAGGATCTGCAGCGCGCTCAGGTTGCGCAGGTCCTGCCACGGGAACTCGGCCAGCCGGTTGTGGCTCAGGTCCAGGTTCTTGAGGTGCGGCAGCGCGGCGAAGGCGCCGGGCTCCACGGCCGAGATGTGGTTGTAGCCCAACCACAGCGACTGCAGCTCGGGCACCTCGGCCAGCGAGGAGCGGCCCAGGCGGCCCAGGCGGTTGGCGGAGAGCGTGAGGATGGTGACGTTTGGGGACAGGCCCCGCGGCACGTCACGGAGCTCGCGGTAGGCGCACTCGGCCAGCAGGCGCCCGTTCTTCTTGGGGGAGCAGGAGCAGGGGCTGGGACAGGCCAGGCCTGGGGACAGCAGCGTCACCAGCGCCACGACGCCGAGCAGCGCCTCCATCCTCGTCCTGTGGATAGGTGGGGGAATTCAGCACGGCGGGACATTTTTGCCCGTCATTTTTCATTGAGAATCGAGCTCTATCGGCAAAGATTCCGATTCCTATTAACAAAAAAAAAAAAACAACAAACCCCAACAGAGACCGGGCCAGAAGAGCGGGAGGAGAAACAATTCCGGCTGGAAAAGGCAGGTTTGGGATTCTCCCCAAAGCTCCCCCTCCAGCTTCTCCTTGCCCCTGTTGAAATCCCTTTTCCGGGTTTGGGATGAAATGTTGTTTGGGATGAGAAGAGGGAGCCGGGGCGTTCCGGATTGCTCAGCTCTTTCCCAAGCGGCCTTGCCCTAAAACCTAATGGGATTTTTGGCCTGAGCCGCTGCTCCAGCTCTCCTTATGTCATGGAAAAAAAAAAAAAAACAACCAAAAAACCAAATCCTCAGCCAGGAAATCTGCAATTCCTGGGAGGGGGATTTTCCCCAACTAACTCCTGATTCCCCTCTCTGGGACTTTTCCAGGCGGGAAGAGGAGAATTCCCGCTCCAGCAGCAGCTGGCAGCCAGAGCCCTTTGTCTGAGCCTCGCAGGAGAATTTCCCCGCTCCCCTCGGCTCCTTCCCGGCTGGAACCGATTTTTTGGGAATGCCGAGGCGGAATTAACCCGGCCCCGACGCCTCGGTGACATTTTGGGGGCGCTCGGGGAAGGCCAAGACTCATCTCCCACGGATCGGGAAGGGGGATCCTGGAACTTTTTCCCTCCTGGAGCTCCTGTCCCATCCCACCCCTTTTCCAGAGTCCCCCCCCCCCGGGGGCGCATTCCAGAACCGTCAACACCCGCCCTGCCTCCTTCCTTCCTTCCCTCTTTTCCCGATTTTCTCCCTGGTTTTGGGGGGGGGTTTTCCCGTTTTTTTTTTTCCCGGTTTTTCCCGGTTTTTCCCCGCTCCCCACCCGGCCGTCCCTGCCCCGTCACCGCCGCTGTCGCCGCTGTCGCCGCTGCCGAGCTCGGCCCCGCCGCTCCCCGCGCCCTTCCCGGGCTTCTCCTCCTCCGCTCGTCCCCTCCCCGTCCCCCGGGCCCGAGCCTTTGGGCCGCGCCACCGCGGGGCCATCTCCGCCCCTGCCCCATAAAATATCCCAAAACCCGCTCATCCCACAGCCCTGCCCCATAAAATATCCCAAAACCCGCTCATCCCACAGCCCAGCCCCACAAAATATCCCCAAACCCCATCAGCCCATTGCCCAGCCCCACAAAATAGCCCAAAACCCGCTCATCCCACAGCCCTGCCCCATAAAATCCCCTAAAACCACATCACCCCAAAGCCCTGACCCCCTAAATCCCCTAAAACCCCATCACCCCCTAGCCCTGCCCCCCTAAATCCCCTAAAACCCCATCACCCCAAAGCCCTGCCCCATAAAATCCCCTAAAATCTCATCATCCCACAACCCTGCCCCACAAAATCCCCTGTAACCCTTTATCCCACACCTCGGCCCCCTAAATCCCATAAAACCCGGTCATAGAGATCCTCTAAAAATCCTCCAAACCCCAAAAACCTCGTCCCCAAAATCCCCTAAAACACCCTCACCCCACACTTCTGCACCCCAAATTCCCCTAAAACCCGCTCGTCCCACAGCCCCACCCCATAAAATCCCCTAAAACTCCATCACTCCATAGCTCTGCCCCCCTAAATCCCCTAAAACCCCATCAACCCAAAGCTCTGCCCCATAAAATCCCCAAAAATCTCATCATCCCACAGCCCTGCCCCACAAAATCCCCTAAAACCCCATATCCCAGCCCCATAAAATCCCCTGTAACCCTTTTATCCCACACCTCGGCCCCCCAAAATCCCATAAAACCCGGTCATAGAGATCCTCTAAAAATCCCCAAACCCCAAAAACCCCGTCCCCCCCAAATCCCATAAAACCCTTTCACCCTTTGCTGCTTCACCCCAAAATCCCCCAAATCCCATCACCCCACAGCCCTGCCCCATAAAATCCCCCAAAACCCCACAAACCTCGGCCCTTTCCCTCGTCAAACTGGGAATTTCTAACTGGTTAAACTGGGAAATTCCAACTGGTCAAACTGGGAATTCCTGAGTGGTCAAACTGGGAATTCCTGATTGGTCAAACTGGGAATTCTGGACTGGTCAAACTGGGAATTCCTGACTGGTTAAACTGGGAATTCTGGACTGGTCAAACTGGGATTTCCTGAGTGGTCAAACTGGGAATTCTGGACTGGTCAAACTGGGAATTCCAGCTGGTTAAACTGGGAATTCCTGACTCCCCAAACTGGGAATTCTGGGCTGGTCAAACTGGGAAATCCTGACTGGTCAAACTGGGCATTCCTGACTCCTCAAACTGGGAAATCCCAACTGGACAAACTGGGAATTCTGGACTGGTCAAATTGGGAAATCCTGACTCCTCAAACTGGGAATTCCTAACTGGTCAAACTGGGAATTTCCAACTGGTCAAACTGGGAAATCCTGGCACCTCAACCTGGGAATTCCCAACTGGACAAACTGGGAATTCTGGACTGGTTAAACTGGGAGTTCCTGACTCCTCAAACTGGGAATTCTCCACTGATCAAACTGGGAATGCTGGACTGGTTAAACCAGGAAATCCCATCTGGTCAAACTGGGAATTCCTGACTGGTCAAACTGGGAATTCCCAACTCCTCAAACTGGGAATTCCTGACTGGTCAAACTGGGAATTCTCAGCTCCTCAAACTGGGAATTCTCCACTGTTCAAACTGGGAGTTCCCAACTGGTCAAACTGAGAATTCCTGAGTGGTCAAACTGGGAATTCCTGAGTGGTCAAACTGGGAATTCTGAACTGGTCAAATTGGGAATTCTGGACTGGTCAAACTGGGAAATCCCAACTGGTTAAACTGGGAATTCCCAATTGGTCAAACTGGGAATTCTGGACTGGTCAAACTGGGAATTCCTAACTGGTCAAACTGGGAATTCCTGAATCCTCAAACTGGGAATTCCTGAGTGGTCAAACTGGGAATTCCTGAGTGGTCAAACTGGGAGTTCCCAACTGGTCAAACTGGGAATTCCGGACTGGTCAAACTGGGAATTCCCAACTGGACAAACTGGGAATTCTGGACTGGTTAAACCAGGAAATCC
>NW_014650744.1:204567-217436 GCF_001447265.1 Sturnus vulgaris
GGATGATGGATCGATGATGGATGGATGATGGATGATGGATGATGGATGATGGATGATGGATGATGGATGATGGATGATGGATGATGGATGGATGATGGATGGATGATGGATGATGGATGGGACAGATCCCATGCTGTGAGGGATTCACTCCAAATCCCAAATCCATCTGGGAAAATCCATCCAGGTGTAACCAGGACTCTGTCCCTGTCCCTGGGCCGTTCCCATCCCAGCAAATTCCCGGGATTTTATCCTCCCACTGGGAATGCTCAAAACCCCTGCACACCCTCTTGTCCATGACCCCACCCTCCTGATTCCCAAAAATATCCCAGTCCTGGAATGTTGGGAACACCATTGAGCCATCCCAGACTCCACAGATCTATTGGAATTTTCTTTTCCCAGCTGACATCACGCCTGGCGAGGGTTGGAATTCCCAGCAGGAATCTCCTTCTGTAATACCCACCTTGAGACCATGGGAAGTGAATTCCATCTTTCCATCTTCTCATCCCAAAAAATCTGCAGGGATACCAGGACAGGGATTTATGGGAAGAATGGAGCTGCAGATCCCGGGATAAAATTCATGGAATGATTTTTAGGAAGAGGAGAAACGTGAGTGGAGGATTCAAAGAAATTCCAGCTCCTCTCAGATTCTGGTTTTCCCATCTCCCATCCCGAGGTGAATCCAAGAAATTTCAGTCCGGCCTCAGATGGATAAAAATCCCTCAAAAATGCTTGGAGTGGGAGCATTTCCCAAAAAAATCCTTCTGGGATCCAGGGAGAAAATCTGGGAGAGGATCATCCTTGGAGAATCCAAGCTCATCCTTGGCTCCCATTTTCCTTCCCATTCCCAGGATTCCATCTGGATGGACCCATGGATGGGAAATCCATGGAAAGCAACAGAAAAATGGGAATAATTTTATTCCCAATCCTGAATTTCCCTTCCTCACCCTCCCACCCCCATTTTTATTGGATTTCCCATGAATTTTCCAAAATCTGCAGGGAGGGGTTTTCTCTGGGGGGGGGAAAAAAAAGGGAATTTTATTCCTGGAATAAATTCCCTCATGGAATTTTTCTGACATTTTTCCAGGCTCATCCAGGATCTACCGGATCCAGCTGTAATTCCCAAACCGATCCTGATTTTTCCCATTTTTTTTTCCGTTTTTCCTGGGATCCAGATGATTCTGGTTTTAAAATCCCAGGGAAAGCAGGAATGAGGAAAAGGTGAGAAACTGACTGATATTCCCATTAAAATAAAGAAGGAAATGGGAATAAATGGGAAAAATCAAGATTGATTTGGGATTTGGAAAATCCGGAGCTGGGAATTCTGGGCAGGGAGCTCGGGAATTTGGGATTTGGGGGCTTCGGGATGGAGCTGCAAAAAAATCCCATCCGGGATCATTCCCCCCCCCCCCCAAAAAATTCCCAGATTTGGGGGGAAAATTTCATGGATTTGAACTCTCCAGCAGGAATTCCTGGAATATCCAGGTTTGGGAATATCCCAGGGATTCATTCTCATTCCCACCTTTCCTGCAGCCTGAATCCATCCAGGATACGACAGGAGAATCCCGTGGGATCGGGATCTTCTGGAGCCCCTGGAAAATGGGATTTGTTCCTTCCAGATGTTGGGATGAGATCCTTCTGGACCCCCTGGATCTGGGAATTTCTCTGGCCCAGATGTTGGGATCAGATCCCTCTCCACCCCCCGGATAATGGGATTTTTTTTCTTGCCCAGATGTTGGGATCAGGATCTTCGGGAGCCCCTGGATCTGGGATTTGTTCTGTCCAGATGTTGAGATCAGATCCCTCCGCACCCTCTGGATCTGGGAATTTCTCGTGCCCAGATGTTGGGATCAGCGTGGGCTGCGGGCGCCCCCTGGCGGCGGTGACAGCGCCGGTGACAACCGGGATTTGGGAACGCCGGGATTTGGGGATTTGGGATTTGGTCTTCGGGATTTGGAATTTGGGGTTTGGGATTCGAGGTTTGGGATTAGGAATTTGTGGGTTTGGGATTTGGGATTTGGGATTTGGGGTTTGGGGTTTGGGGTTTGAGGTTTGAGGTTTGGGGTTTTGGGATTTGGGGTTTGGGGTTTGGGATTGGGGATTTGGGATTTGGGGTTTGGGAGCGCAGAAATTTGGGTTTGGAATTTAGGGTTTGGGTATTTGGAATTTGGAGTTTGGGATTAGGAATTTGTGGGTTTGGAGTTTGGGATTTGGGATTTGGGGTTTGAGGTTTGGGGTTTGGGATTTGAGGTTTGGGACTGGGGTTTTCAGGTTTGGGAACACCGAAATTTGAGGTTTGGAATTTAGGGTTTGGGGATTTGAAACTGGGGTTTGGAATCCGGGGTTTGGGATTAGGAATTTGTGGGTTTGGGATTGGGGATTTGAAGTTTGGGAACGCCGAAATTTGGGGTTTGGAATTTAGGGTTTGGGATTTGGGGATTTAGAATTTGGGGTTTGAGATTTTGATTTGGGATCTGGGATTTGGGGTTTGGGACCTGTCCCTGCTGCACCTCCCTGTGTCCCCTCTGCCGCCCCCGTGTCCCTGTCCCCTTGTCACCCTCCCTGTCCCCAGTGCCACATCTGTGTCCCTATTCCCATTCCGGCCACGGAAATTTGGGATTTGGGGTTTGGGATTTGGGGATTATCCCGGATTTCCATCCCACCCTGCTACATCAACTCCGGCATTCTCAGAGGGGAAAAGCCGGGAATTTTTGGGGGATCCAGAGGATTTGGGGTCCCACCGGCCATGGGATTTAGGATTTGGGGATTCCCTCCTCGGATCCCTCTTTTTATTCAATATCCGGCCCCCCCCCCCCCCCCAAAAAAAAAGTTTCCAGCCAAATTCCCGATTAATCCCAAACTTTTGCCGCCACAATTGGGGATTTGATATCCAGGGGGAAAATCTCAAATGGACCCAAGGAGGATAAACCTGGGGGAAAATCCCAAATTTTGCGAGGTTTTCCTTCGGGAAGCTCTGGAGAGGAAATAAAGGGGTTTTCCCAGAGCCTCGCCCCGGAAAAATCGGGAAGTGATGGGAATTAGGGGGGGAAAAGGATCCTCCAAGGGTTAAAAAAAAAGCGGGAAAAGGGGAAATTCCATTTTTTAAAATCTCTACTAGATACAATTCCCGCCTTCTCTGGGAGGGCAGGATCAGCTCTGGGAGCGAATCCCGAGGAATTCCACCCAAATTCCACTCCAGGGTTAAAAAAAAATATAATAAAAGTGGGGAAAAGTGAAAATTCCAAAGTTTTTTTTCCCCGCCTGGCTGCACTTCCGGCCTCCTCCCGCAGTTCGGGATCCGCTCTGGGTGCGAATCCTTGGAGCGAATCCCGAGGAATTCCAGCGGAATTTCAGCTCCTGGCCGGCAGGAGGAGGAGAAGGAGAGGGAGAGGGAGAGGGAGAGGGACAGGGACAGGGACAGGGACAGGGACAGGGAGGAAGGCTTGGAAAAGTGGGAGGAGGAAATAGAGGAGGAGAAGAAGGGAAAGGAGGAGGAGGAGGAAGGAGGAAAGTTTGGAAAAGGAGGAGGAGTAGGAAAAAGGGGAGGAGAGAGAGGGAGGAAGGCTTGGAAAAGGGGGAAGAGGAGCAGGAGGGGGGACAGGAGGAGGAGGAGGAGGCGGGGTCGGAGGAGAAGGAGGGAGGAAGGCTTGGAAAAGGGCAAGAGAAGCAGGAGGGACAGGGGGAGGAGGAGAGAGGGGAGGAGGAAAAAGAGGAGGAGGAGAAGGAAAGAGGAGGAGGAGGAAAAAGAGGAGGAGGAAAAAGAGGAGGAGGAAAAAGGGGAGGAGGGAGAGGAGAAGGAAAAAGAGGAGGAGAAGAAGGAAAGAGTAGGAGGAGGAGGAAGAGGAGGAGAAGGAAAAAGAGGAGAAGGAAAGAGGAGGAAAAAGAGTTGGAGGAGAAGGAAAAGGAGGAGGAAGGAGGAGGAGGAGGAGGAAGGAGGAGGAAGCGGAGTCGCCGCCGCTCCGAGCGGGACGGGCCCGAGCGGCGCTGCCAGCGGCGCTGCCCGGGGAGGCGCCAGCAGCGGTGCCACCCGCGGTGCCACCGGCGGCGACAGCGACACCGGGGCGATGGCGGCGGGGCTGTGGCGGCGCGGGGCGCTCTGGGCCGGGCTGCTGCTGCTGGCGGCCGCGCAGGAGCCCTGGCGGCAGCTGATCCAGTGGGAGAACAACGGGCGGCTCTACAGCCTCCTCAACAGCGGAGCCGAGTTCGTGCCCGCCGGGCAGGAGCGGCCAGCGGGGAACCGCCTGTGGCTAGCGGGGACAGCGGGGACAGCGGGGACAGCGGGGACAGCCGGCAGCGTCCGCCGCCAGGCTCCCCCCGCCTCGGGGACAGTGCGGGGACAAGCGCGACATCCCTTCGGTTTCGGCCAAGTGCCGCCCAACTGGAGGGACGGCCCGCTGGGCGACAGCGCGGGGGGACAGCGGCGACAAGCGGCGCGTGGCCGCCAGGCGACCGCCACGGGATCGGGGGTGGCCGTGTCCTCGTTCGCCTTCGCCTCCGCCTCGGCGGGACAGCCGCCCTTTGTCGCCGCGGGGGTGGCACCGCAGCCGCCCTTTGTGGCCGCGGGGGTGGCGGCGCACGGGGAGCGCCAGGAGGGTGGGACAGGGATGGGGACAGGGACAGGGATGGGGACAAGGATGGGGACAAGACTGGGAACAGGGATGGGGACAGAGATGGGACCAGGGATAAGAACAGGCATGGACACAGGGATGGGGACAGGGATAAGAACAGGCATGGACACAGGGATGGGGACAGGCATGGACACAGGCATGGGGACAAATATGGGGACAGGGATACGGACAGGGATGGGGACAGGGACGGGGATGGCGTTCCCGCTCCAACCCCGCGCGCTTCCCGAGGATTTCGGGGAGGAGCCGAACCCCTACGGAGCCGCGGGGTTCCCGCTGGATCGCCGCTATTCCCACAGCCTGTACCACGACGCCGATCCCGAGCCGCACACCGGCACGGGCTCCATGGAAAATTTGGGATTTGGGGCGCAATTCCCGCCCCAAGAGCGGCAGCCGCCGTTCCGGGCGCCCGAATCCTTTGGGATCGCTCATCCCGAGCCCTTCATTCCCGAAATTCCACAGGCCGTGCCCGACAGCCAAGCCCGGCTCAGCGTGGGCAGCGTCTACAGGCCCAGCCTTGGGGCGAGGGGTGAGTTTGGGGTTTCTTTGGGGTTTCCTTGGGATGCGCGGAATTCCCGGCGGGGCTGGAGCGGGGATGATCCCAAAGGGGTTCTTGGAAACCCCGCGGGTTTTGGGGATGGTGGGAAAGGGGAGGGGAGGGAAGAGCAGGGCCCGGCTGAGGGGGCTGGGATTGGGATTGGGATGGGGCTGGGCTGTGTCCCAGGGCATCCCAAATTTGTGGGATGTGGCTGTGTTGTGTCTGAGGTCATTCCTGGAGTCTGTCCCAAGTAATCCCATAACTTTGGGTTTTAGGGCTGTGTCATGTCCCAGGTAATCCCATAATTCGGGTTAGGGCTGTGCCATGTCCAAGGGCATTCCAAAATTTTGGGATGAGGCTGTGCCTTGTCCAAGGTCATTCCTGGGGTCGGTCCCAGAGCACCCCATAATTTTGGGATAGGGCTGTGCTGTGTCCTATGGTATTCCAAATTTGTGGGATGGGGGCTGTGCAGTGCCCCAGGGCATTCCTGGGATCTGTCCCAGGTAATCTCATAAATTTGGGATGGGGCTGTGCCGTGTCCCAAGGCATTCCATAATTTTGGGATGGGGCTGTGCAGTGCCTCAGGGTATCCCAAACTTGTGGGATGGGGTTGTGCTGTGTCCCAGGGCATTCTTAGGGTCTATCCCAAGCAATCCCAAAATTTTGGGATGGGGCTGTGCCATGTCCCAGGTAATCCCATAATTTTGGGATAGGGATGTGGCTTGTCCCAGGGCATCCCAAATTTGTGGAATGGGGCTGTGCTGTGACTGAGGTCATTCCTGGAGTCTGTCCCAGGGCATCCCATAACTTCGGGACGGGGCTGTGCTGTGTCCCAAGGCATCCCAAATTTGTGGAATGGGATTGTGCTGTGTCTCAGGGCATCCCATAATTTTGGGATGTGGCTGTGTTGTGTCCGAGGTCATTCCTGGAGTCTGTCCCAGGTAATCCCATAACTTTGGGATTTGGGATTTTTTAGGGCTATGCTGGGTCCAAGGTAATCCCATAATTTCGGGATGGAGCAGTGCCCTGTCCCAGGGCATTTCTGGGGTCTGTCCCAGGATATCCCATAATTTTGGGATAGGGATGTGCCATGTCACAGGATATCCCAAATTTGTGGGATAGGACAGGGCTGGATCCCGGTTATCCATGGGGTGTTTGGGATGGGACAGGGCTGGATCCCGGTTATCCATGGGGTGTTTGGGATAGGACAGGGCTGGATCCCGGTTATCCATGGGGTGTTTGGGATGGGATAAAGCTGGATCCCGGTTATCCATGGGGTGTTTGGGATGGGATAAAGCTGGATCCCGGTTTTCCTGGCTGGGACATGCTCCATTCCCATCCGGACAGAAGGATGAACGGACAGACAGATCCGTGCTCCCCCCATTCCCAGAGTTCACTCCAGGGTCACTCCTTCCCCATCCCGATGGAATCCCATGGATTTGGGCTGAGTTTTCCAAGAATTTTCACTCCGTGCTGGAGCTGGAAGGGTGTGAGGAGCCCCCGGGAGCCATTCCCAGCCCATCCCTTGGGAATCTCATCCCAACCTGACCCTGTGACCCGTCCAGTCCCATCCCAGTTTTCTGAGAAAAACCCATCCCAGAAGATTTGGGGTGGTGGGAAGGGCCCAGCCCTGCCCTGCCTTCCACTGACCGGGAAGGAACACTCCGGGAAAAACTCAGGAATGGGATTTTTTGGGATCTCAGGAGGAGCTGGGATTGGGACACGGGGAGTGAAGGATGTGAGGGATTCATGCCAGAATTCCCGAGGCTCCGGAGGGACACCCAAGGACAGCTGCCCCGCCGATGACCCGGCAAAGATTCCGGCCAAATTCCCCGGCAAAGATTCCGGCCAAAATTTCCCCTTTGGCAGCATCCGAGTCCTTCCAGGATCCCTGGGAGCCGTGGTGGCCCCACCAGGGAATTTGGGACACCCAGTTCCCGGAGCTTCCCACTTTTCCTGGAGAAATTTCACGGGAATCGAGCTCATCCCGTGAAATTCCGGCCTCTCCCCGGGTCACTCGTGGAGTGTTTTGGGAATGTTGTCACCTCCCTGTCACCTCCCAGGAATCCTAATTGGAGCAAACGATTCCCGGTGCCGGATCTGGCGTTGGTTGTTAATTATTAATTATTAATGATTAATTCCACGGCCAAAGCTCCTCAGGAGCCTCCTAATCCCGGCTGGATCTGCCAGGAATGTTTGGCATTCCCGGCCCCCGGCTGGGGGTTAATGAAGGAATCTGATCCCGCTGTTTTTATCGGGGAATTATCGGGGTTTCTGTGGGAATGGGGGCATGGGGGGTCCGGACCGGGTGGGGAAATTGGGGAAGAGGGGTTGGAAAAGATTCCAGGTCTGATCCAGAGGTGGGAGGGAGAGGAGCAGCTCCTGGGGGTGGGGAAGGGAAGGGGGCTCCAGACACCCCAAAAGTTTTCCCTATCTGGATTCCAACTCCAATCCCATTTCCAGGGGATTTCTTCATCCTGATCCCAGCCCAGATCCCATCTCCAAGGGCTTCTGGGTCCCCCCATCCCATTTTGGGATGTTCCTCATCCCAATCCCAGCCCAGATCCCATCTCCATGGATTCCTCATCCCAATCCCAAACCTGATCCCATCTCCAGGGGTTCCTCATCCCAATCCTCATCCCAATCCCATCTCCAGGGGTTCCTCATCCCAATCCTGACCCCAATCCCAGCTCCAAAACTTCCTGGACCCAATCCCTGCCTGGATCCCATCTCCACGTGTTCCTCATCCCAGTCTTGATCCCAATCCCATCTCCAGGGATTCCTCATCCCAATCCCATCTCCAAAACTTCCTGGCCCCAATCCCTGCCCAGATCCCATCTCCACGTGTTCCTCATCCCAATCCTGACCCTGATCCCATCTCCATGGATTCCCTCATCCCAATCCTGACCCCAATCTCATATCCAGGGATTCCCACGCCCCAATCCCATCCCCAAAGGTTTCCCAACCCCGATCCCAAGCCGGATCCCACCTCCAGGAGGGTTTTTCCCCCTGACCCCATAGATTGGTCCCCCAGGGTTGGTTTTGGAAGGAAAGTGGGATTTGGGAATTCCATGGGGTTCTGGGGATTTGGAATTCCGTATGGGATTTTGTGCTGGGAGATGTCAGAATTCCCAGGAAAGCCTCCCTTTGGCGGGGTTGGATTTGGGATTGGGGAGATTCTGGGGGTTGAGAATCCCGAGATTTCATGGGACAGAAGAGGGATTCTGCTGGATGGGTTCAGAATGGGAATGGGATTGGGATTGGGAATGGGAATGGGAATGGGAATGGGATTGGGAATGGGATGGGGAATGGGAATGGGATTGGGAATGGGAATGGGATTGGGAATGGGAATGGGATTGGGAATGGGATTTGAGTTTGAGTTTGGGTTTGGGATTGGGAATGGGATTGGAATTAGGAATAGGGTGGGATTGTGGTGGGATTGGGATGGGATTTATGGCATTTGGATTTTAAATGTAATTGAGATGGGATTGATGGAATAAAATTGGGATTGGGATAGGATTGAATTGGGATGGGCTTGATGGGATGCAATGGGATGTGATGGGATTGATGGGATTAGGAATAGGAATGGAATTGGAATTGGGAATGAGATTGAGATCGGTTTGATGGGATGGGATTGGGATGGGGTGGGATTGATGGGATGGGATGCCGGAATCCCTTCACTCCGGGTGTCCCCATTCCCATTCCCATTCCCCATCCCCATTCCCCATTCCCATTCCCATTCCCATTCCCATTCCCATTCCCATCCCCATCCCCATTCCCATCCCCATTCCCATTCCCATTCCCATTCCCTGGCTCCTGGCCTCCCCTGCTCCTGCTTTTCCTCGGCTCCCTGTGGGATTTTCCCCCTGATCCCAGCACTCCTGCACAGCCAGGGGCTGATTATCCCAATTTTCCCTGGGAACAGACAGAAATCTCCTCTGGCAGCTCCCGGGGCTTCCAGAGGGGCTGGGAGGGAAAACCAAACCTTTTCCTGCTGGGATTGTCCCAATCCGGGGACGATTTTCCTTGGATTTCTGGGAAGCAGGAAAATGCTTGCTCAGCAAAACCCCCAGGAATTTGGGGACAATTCCAGAGGTGGGGATCCCAGATCCCGATATCCCACGAATTCCAGAGATTTGACCCCAAAAGGAGGCGTAAGATCCTATAAAACCCACGGGGCCATCCCAGGGCGAAATCCAGAGGGAAAGGGGAAAATCCAAATCCCATAAAACTCCCCGTTGGTCCGGGAGTCGGATTTCGCTCCGGAGCTTCCAAGAATTCCTTATAAACAACAGCAGGGAGGGAAAAAAGTTTCTGAAATGACGGAAAACCTTCCCTTGGCTGGCCCGGGGTGGTTTTCCATGTTTTTTTTTTTGTTAAGGATTTTTTTAAGGGATGGGGGAGAAGTTTTTCCGAGCTCTCCCGGTTGTTTTTTGGGTTTTTTTGGGTCCCCTTTGGGAATTACATCAGTGGGAATGGGGCAGGAAATGAGCTCCAAAGGAATGACGTGATCCCTCCCGGGAAGGCAGGCCCAGAAACAAGGAGGCATTGTTCTCCTTTCCAGGGAAAAACGGGAAAAAATGGGAAAAAAAAAATGGGAGAAAATGGAAAAATGGGGGGAAACAGGGAGAAATGGAAAAATGAGGGGAAATGGGGAAAACGGGGAAAAATGGGGAAAACCAGGGGAAATGGGAAAAATGGAGGGGAAAATGGAAGAAAATGTGAAAAACGGGGAAATAGAGAAAAGGGAAAATGGGGGGAAACGGGGAAATGGAAAAATGGGGAGAAATGGGAAAAAACAGGGGAAATGAGGGAAAACAGGGAAAACCAGGGAAAACCAGGGAATACCAGGGAAAAATGGGGAAAAATGGGGGGAAATGTGGGAAAACGAGGGGGAAAACGGAAGAAAATGTGAAAAACGGGAAAATAGAGAAAAGGGAAAATGGGGGGAAACGGGGAAATGGAAAAAATGGGGAGAAATGGGAAAAAATGGGAAAAAATGGGGGAAATGGCAGAAAACAGGGAAAACCGGGGAAAAACGGGGAAAATGAGGAAAACCTGGGAAAATGGGAAAAATGGGGGGGGAAATGGAAGAAAATGTGAAAAACGGGGAAATAGAGAAAAGGGAAAATGGGGGGAAATGGGGGAAACAGGGAAAAACAGGGAAAATGGGGGAAAACAGGGAGAAATGGAAAAATGGGGAGAAATGGGGAAAAACAGGGAAAAGGGGAAAATGGGGAAAAATGGAGGAAAACGAGGGAGAAATGGGGAAAATGAGGGAGAAATGGGGAAAAGGGGGAAAAAACAGGGAAAAATGGGGGAAAAACAGGAAAAAGGGGAAAATGGGGGAAAATGGAGGAAAATGAGGGAGAAATGGGGAAAACGGGGAAAAATGGGGAAAAACTGAGAAAAACAGGGAAAAACGGGGAAATGGGAGGAAAATGGGGGAAATGGGGGAAAAGAGGGAAAAATGAGGAAAAACGGGGGAAACTGGGAACTGGATCAGGAAATGGCACCATGGGGAAGGGGGGAGATCCTGGGGGGGGTGGGAAGGGGTGGGAATGGATTTGGGAATGAGATTGGGATAGAGATTATGGGAATGAGGTTGGGAATGGGGATTTGGGGAATGGGAATTTTGGGAATGGGATGGAGATTTGGGGAATGGGATGGGATGAGGATAGGAATGGGAATGGGGTTGGGAATGGGGATAGGGATGAAGATGATGGGGATAGGAACGGGAATAGGGATGGAGATGGGAATAGGGATTATGGGAATGGGGAGAGGGATGGGGATTTTGGGAATGGGCTGGGGATGGGAATGGGAGTTGGGAATAGGGATGGGAGCAGGGATAGGGATGAGGCTGGGAATGGAGATGGGAATGGGGCTGGGGATTTTGGGAATGGGCTGGAGATAGGGATGGGAATGGGAATGGGGATGGGAATGGGAGTTGGGAATAGGGATGGAGATGGGAATTTGGATGGGGCTGGGGATTTTGGGAATGGGATGGGGACAGGAACACGGATAAGGATGGGTGTGATAGGGATGGGAATGGGAATGGGGATAGGAATCGAGATTATTGGGATAGGAACAGGGATAGGGATGGGGACAGGGAGGCAGAAGGATGGGGATTGGAACAGGGTTGGAATAAAGATTATGGGAATGGGGATGATGGGAATGGGGATAATGGGAATGTGGAGAGGAACAGGATGGGGATTACGGGAATGAAGATTATTGGGTTAGGAAAAGGGATAGAGATGGGAATGGGGATTTTGGGAATGGGGATGAGCATAGGGATAAATATTGTGGGTAGGGGAGAGGAATAGGGATAGGGAGGGGGATGAAGTTTATGGGAATGGGGATAGGGATGGGGATGGGAATGAAGATTATTGGGATAGGAAAAGGGATAGGGATAGGGATGTGGATTTGGGGAATGGGGATAGAGATAAAGGTTGTGGGTATGGGATGGGAACAAGGATAGGGATGGGGAAGAAGTTTAGGGAATGGGGTAAGGATGGGGATGGGGATGGGATAAGGATGGGATTGGGATGGGGATAGGAATGGGGGTGGAAATGAGGTGGGGATGGGAATGGGGATGGGGCAGGGAGAAGGGAAACTGAGGCACGGATCACCTGGTGAGCATCCCCCTCATCCTGATCCTTCCCGAGGCGCTGATTCCAGGACAATTCCAGGTGCTGGAGGAACCTTTGGGAAAGGGGCAGAATTCCAGCTCCATAAATTCGGGAAACCGAGGCAGCCCCGCCTGCCCCTGCATCCCTGTGTCCATCCCAGCTCTTCCCAATGGCAGGGAATTGTCTGGAATTTCAGGAAAGGAGGGATACAGGCAGGGATAACGCCGCGGTTTGGGGTGACAAACCGGGACTAGGGCAGAGGGATCGGGATCCTGCTATTCCAGGGATTGTCACCGATTGTCCCCGCGTGTCACAGGGACCCATCGCAGGGCCGGGACTGGGAATGGCTTCCAGGGGGGCGGCCGGAGCGGGAAATGGAGGCTTGGGATGTGCCAGAGGGGCCGCGGGCAGGAGGGAGGGGAGGGGAGGGAGGATTTTCCAGCTGGAAATTGGAAAAACTTGGCGGGACACGGAATTTCCCCGCGGGGCTGCCGGGAGGAGGGGCCCTGTCCCCAGGGATGTCCCCGTGGGCATTCCCAGATCCCGTGTCCCCGATCCCTGTCCCCAGGGATGTCTCTGTGCTCATTCCCAGATCCCAAACGTGTCCAGGCCTCCCGGAGCTGTGTCCCCAATCCCAGGGGATGTCCCTGTCCCCAGTCCTTGTCCCTAGGGGCTGTCCCTGTGCTCAGGGATGTCCCCATTTTCCCAGCAGTTGTCCTGGATCTGATCCCAGATGTCCCAAATCCCTGTGCCCGTTTTCCCAGCAGATCTCCTGGATCTGATCCTGGATTTCCCCAATCCCTGTCCCCAAATCCCTGTCCCGTTTTCCCGGCAGGTCTCCCGGATCTGGTCCCGGATCCCAACTATGTCCAGGCCTCCACGTACGTGCAGAGAGCTCACCTGTACTCGCTGCGCTGCGCCGCCGAGGAGAAGTGCCTGGCCAGGTGAGATTCCCGGGAATGGGAGAGGGAGGATTCCCGGGAATGGGAGAGGGAGGATTCCCGGGAATGGGAGAGGGAGGATTCCCGGGAATGGGAGAGGGAGGATTCCTGGGAATGGGAGAGGGAGGATTCCCGGGAA
>NW_014650744.1:217802-230632 GCF_001447265.1 Sturnus vulgaris
GGGGTGAGGGGGAGGTGGGGAGGAGGTGAGGGGAGAGGGTTCCTGGGGGAGGGGGCGAGGAGATGGCAGCAGTGCCACCTCCCCACTGTCCCCAATGTCCCCTCACTGTCCCCATTATCTCCATTGTCCCCAATGTCCCCATTGTCCCTCATTGTCCCCATTATTCCCATTATCCCCATTGTCCCCACTGTCCCCACTGTCCCCATTGTCCCCATTATCCCCATTATCCCCATTATCCCCATTATCCCCATTGTCCCTGCTGTCCCCATGGTCCCCACTGTCCCCATTGTCCTCATTGTCCCCATTGTCCCCATTGTCTCCATTGTCCCCATTGTCTCCATTGTCCCCATTGTCCCCATTGTCCCTATTGCCCCCATTGCCCCCATTGTCCCCATTATCCCTCATTGTCCCTGCTGTCCCCATTGTCCCCATTGTCCCCATTGTCCCCACTGTCCCCACTGTCCCCAATGTCCCTATTGTCCCCATTGTCCCCATTATCCCCATTATCCCCATTGTCCCCACTGTCCCCAATGTCCCTATTGTCCCCATTGTCCCCATTATCCCCATTGTCCCCACTGTCCCCATTGTCCCCATTGTCCCTGCTGTCCCCATTGTCCCCACTGTCCCCATTGTCCCCATTGTCCCCATTTTCCCCATTTTCCCCATTTTCATCATTATCCCCGCCGTCCCCGCTGTCCCCAGCACGGCGTACTCAGCCGAGGCCACGGACTATGATGTGCGGGTGCTGCTGCGCTTCCCGCAGCGCGTCAAGAACCAGGGCACGGCCGACTTCCTGCCCAGCCAGCCCCGCCACAGCTGGCAGTGGCACAGCTGCCACCAGTGAGTGTCCCCAGCTGTCCCCAGCCTGTCCCCTCCCTCCGCTGGCAGCTCTTTGTGGCGTTTCAGTGACATTTCCCCGTTTGGTGACGTTGCTTTGGGGTTGGTGTCACCTCCCTTGAGATCTTTGTCCCCAAAGCCACCGCGTTCCCACAGGTGATGTCCCCTCGCTGTCACAGTCAATGTCCCCAAGGCAGGCGCTGCCACCTGCTGTGCCCCAGCACTGATGTCCCCTCCCTCCATATCCACTCTAAAGGGTGGGGACATCCCCATTGTCCCCTGAGTGTCCCAGAGTGTCCCCAGAGTGTCCCAGAGTGTCCCCAGGCACTATCACAGCATGGCAGAGTTCAGTCACTGTGACCTGCTGGATGTCACCTGAATGTCCCCCGACTGTCCCCTGATTGTCCCGAGTGCCCCTGAGTGTCCCCAGAGCATCCCCTAAGTGTCCTGAGTGTCCCCCAAGTGTCCCCAGGGTGTCCCTGAGTGTCCCCTGAATATCCCCGAGTGTCCCCTGAGTGTCCCCTGATTGTCCTGAGTGTCCCAGAGTGTCCCCAGAGTTTCCTCAGAGTGTCCCCAGTGTCCCCAGAGTGTGCCCAGAGTGTCCCCTGAATGTCCCTAAGTGTCACCTGAGTGTCCCCTGCTATCCCCTGCTGTCCTTTCACTGTCCCCAGAGTGTCCCCGTGTCCCCAGGCACCACCACAGTGAAGTTCAGTCACTATGACCTGCAGGATGTCACCTGAATGTCCCCTGGCTGTCCCCTGAATGTCCCCATAATTGTCCCCGAGTGTCGCCAGCGTGTCCCCGTGTCCCCAGGCACTATCACAGCATGGCAGAGTTCAGTCACTATGACCTGCTGGATGTCACCTCGGGCCGCCGGGTGGCCGAGGGACACAAGGCCAGCTTCTGCCTCGAGGACACCACCTGCGACTTCGGCCACCTCAAGCGCTACGCCTGCACCGCCCACACCCAGGTGACACCGCCTCTGTCACTTCTGTCACTTCCGGTCCCTTTCAGTCCCTTTTTCCCCCCCTTTTTGTCCCTTTTTGTCCCCATTTGTGGCGCCTCCACCTCCCCTACCCAGGTGACACCACAGGGACAGCGCCTTTGGTCACTTCTGGTCACTTTTTGTCCCTTTTGTCACTTTTGGTCACTTCTTGTCTCTTCATGTCCCCATTTCGTCCCCATTTTTGGTTTTTGTCCCCACACCCAGGTGACACCCGGGGACAGCGCCTTTGGTCACTTCTGTCCCTTTTTGTCCCCTTTTCTCCTTTTTTGGTCCCTTTTGGTCCCATTTTGTCCCTTCTGGTCCATTCCTGCCCCTTTTCTCATTTTCTGACCCTTTTTTGTCCCTTTCAGTCACTTTTTGTCAGTTTTTGTCCCTTTTTGTCCACTTTTGGTCACTTTTTTCCCCTTCTCCTCCCCTTTTTGTCCATTTTTTCTCCTTTTTATTCCCATTTCCACCTTTTTATTGGTCCCTTTTCCTCCTTTTTTTTGTGTCCCCTTTTGTCTCTTTTTAACCCCATTTCCCACAGGGTCTCACCCCGCACTGTTACACACCAAGGGAACACTTTCAGTTCATTTTTTCCTCTTTTTTTTGTCCTTTTCTCCCATTTATTTCCCATTTTCCCCCCATTTCCCCCCATTTCTCCCCCATTTTTCCCCTTTTATCCCCATTTTTCCCATTTTCCCACCCCATTTTCCACAGGATCTCACCCCGGGCTGTTACACACCAAGGGAATACTTTCAGTTCCGTTTTTTCCCTTTTTTGTCCATTTTTTGTCCATTTTCTCCCATTTTCCCCCCATTTTTCCCATTTCCCCCCATTTCCCCCCCTATTTCCCATTTTCTCCCCATTTTTCCCATTTTCCCACTTTTCCACCCCATTTTCCAGGGTCTCAGCCCGGGCTGTTACGACACCAAGGAACCCTTTCAGTCCATATTTTCCCATTTTTTATCCAATTTCCCCCCATTTTCTCTCATTTTTTTCCCCTATTTTCCCCATTTTTCCCGGTTTTCTCCCCATTTCCCCCAATTTTTCCCCATTTTATCCCCATTTTTTTCCATTTTCACACTTTCCCACCCCATTTCCCACAGGATCTCACCCCGGGCTGTTACGACACCAAGGAACCCTTTCAGTCCATTTTTTTCCCATTTTTTTATCCAATTTCCCCCCATTTTCTCCCCATTTCCCCCCATTTCCCCCCAATTTTTTCCCTTTTATCCCCATTTTTTCCCATTTTCCCACTTTTCCACCCCATTTTCCAGGGTCTCACCCCGGGTTGTTACGACACCAAGGGACCCTTTCAGTCCATATTTTCCCATTTTTTATCCAATTTCCCCCCATTTTCTCTCATTTTTTTTCCCCTATTTTCTCCATTTTCTCCCAATTTTTCCTATTTCCCCCAATTTTCCCCATTTTCTCCCCATTTTTTCCCATTTTCCCACTTTTCCACCCCATTTCCCACAGGATCTCACTCCGGGCTGTTACACACCAAGGAACCCTTTCAGTCCATTTTTTCCCCATTTTTTATCCAATTTCCCCCCATTTCCCCCCATTTTCTCCCCATTTTCCCCCCTATTTCCCATTTTCTCCTCATTTTTTCCCATTTTCCCACTTTTCCACCCCATTTTCCAGGGTCTCAGCCCGGGCTGTTACGACACCTACAACGCCGACATCGATTGCCAATGGATCGACATCACGGACGTTCCTCCCGGGAATTACATCCTCAAGGTGCCCCGGGGACATTTTGGCCTCAAAAATCCCAATTTTGGGATTTTCACACCTTTGATCCTTTTTTTTCAGAGAGGTTTTCCTGCTTTTTTTCCCTTTTCCCGCTGAGTTTTGGGGTTTTTTTCGGCTGATTTCTCCATTTCCTGCCTGATTTTTGGGATTTTTAAAAAATTTTATTTGCCTTGTTTTGGGATTTTTTTTCCCTGATTTCCCTTTTCCCTGATTAATTTTGGGATTTTTTCCCTGATTTTCCATTGCCTTTTTCATTTTGGGATTTTTTTCCCCTGATTTTTCCATTTCCCTTTTCATTTTGGGTTTAGTTTTTTTTTTCCGCTGATTTCTCCATTTCCCTGGTAATTTTGGGATTTTTTTCCCCTCATTTCCATTTCCCTGATTAATTTCGTTTTTTTTTTCCCCTGATCTTCCATTTCCCTTTTCATTTTGGGTTTGGTTTTTTTTTTTCCGCTGATTTCTCCATTTCCCTGGTAATTTTGGGATTTTTTTCCCCTCATTTCCATTTCCCTGATTAATTTCGTTTTTTTTTTTCCCCTGATCTTCCATTTCCCTTTTCATTTTGGGATTTTTTTTCCTGATTTCCCTTTCCCTGTTAATTTTGGGATTTTTTTTCCCCTGATTTTCTCTTTTCCCTGTTGATATTTGGGATTTTTTTCCCGCCCTTAATTTCCTTTTCATTTAATTTTGGGATTTTTTTTCTCCCTTCTCTTATCCCTCTTAATTTCGGGGGTTTTTCCGCTGATTTCTCCATTTCCATCCTGATTTTTGGGAATTTTAAAAATTTTGCTTTGCCTTGTTTTGGGATTTTTTTCCCCTGATTTCCCAATTTCCCTTTTCATTTTGGGATTTTTTCCCTAATTTCCCTTTCCCTGTTAATTTTGAGAATTTTTTTTTCTCCCTTCTCTTATCCCTCTTTATTTTTGGGAATTTTTTCCGCTGATTTCTCCATTTCCCTGTTATTTTTTGGGATTTTTTTCGCCTAATTTCCCTTTTCCTTGTTAATTTGTGGATTTTTTTCCCTGATTTCCATTTCCCTCCTTATTTGGGGATTTTTTTCCCCTAATTTCCCAATTTCCCTGTTAATTTTGGGAGTTTTTTCCCCTCATTTCCATTTCCCTGATTAATTTTGGAATTTTTTTCCCCTGATCTTCAATTTCCCTTTTCATTTTGGGATTTTTTTCCTGATTTCCCTTTCCCTGTTAATTTTGGGATTTTTTTTCCCCTGATTTTCCATTTCCTTTTTAATTTGGGGATTTTTTCCCCTAATTTCCCAATTTCCCTGTTAATTTTGGGAGTTTTTTCCCCTCATTTCCATTTCCCTGATTAATTTTGGAATTTTTTTTCCTGATTTCCCTTTCCCTGTTAATTTTGGGATTTTTTTTTCCCCTGATTTTCCCTTTTCCCTGTTGATATTTGGGATTTTTTTTCCCCCTTAATTTCCTTTTCATTTAATTTTGGGATTTTTTTTTCCCTGATTTACCATTTCCCTTTTCATTTTTGGTTTTTTTTCGCTGATTTCTCCATTTCACGCCTGATTTTTGGGATTTTTTTTAAATTTTGCTTTGCCTTGTTTTGGGGTTTTTTTCCCTGATTTCCCCTTTCCCTGTTAATTTTGGGATTTTTTTTTTCCCTGATTTCTCCATTTCCCTGTTATTTTTTGGGATTTTTTTCGCCTAATTTCCTTTTTCCTTGTTAGTTTGGGGATTTTTTTCCCTGATTTCCCTTTCCCTCTTAATTTTGGGATTTTTTTTCCCCTAATTTTCCATTCCCCTTTTCATTTTGGGGTTTTTTTTCACTGATTTCTCCATTTCCCGCCTGATTTTTGGGATTTTTTTTAAGCTTTGCCTTGTTTGGGGATTTTTTCCCCTGATTTCTCAATTTCCCTGCTAATTTGGGGATTTTTTTCCCCTTATTTCCCTTTCCCTGTTAATTTTGGGAATTTTTTTCCCTGATTTTCCCTTTTCCCTGTTCATATTTGGGATTTTTTCCCCTAATTTCCCTTTCTCTGTTAATTTTGGGATTTTTTTCTCCCTTCTCTTTGCCCTGTTGATATTTGGGTTTTTCCACCTGATTTCTCCATTTCCCGTCTGATTTTTGGGATTTTTTTTTAATTTTGCTTTGCCTTGTTTTGGGGTTTTTTTCCCTGATTTCCCCTTTCCCTGTTAATTTTGGGATTTTTCCCCTGATTTCTCCATTTCCCTGTTATTTTTTGGGATTTTTTCGCCTAATTTCCCTTTTCCTTGTTAATTTGTGGATTTTTTTCCCTGATTTCCATTTCCTTCTTAATTTGGGGATTTTTTTCCCCTAATTTTCCATTTCCCTTTTCATTTGGGGATTTTTTTCCCTAATTTCCCAATTTCCCTGATTAATTTTGGGATTTTTTCCCCTGATTTTCCATTTCCCTTTTCATTTTGAGATTTTTTTTCCCCCTGATTTCCCCATTTCCATGCTGATTTTGGGGATTTTTTAAATTTTCTTTTTCCTTGGCTTGGGATTTTTTCCCCCTCATTTCTCCATTTCCCTGTTAATTTTGGGAAATTTTTTTTTCCTTGAATTTTCCTTTTCCCTGTTGATATTTGGGGATTTTTCCATAATTTTCCATTTCCTTGTTAATTTTGGGATTTTTTTTCTCCCTTCTCTTATCCCTGTTTATTTTGGGATTCTTTTCCCCTAATTTTCCCTTTCCCCTGTTTATTTTTGGGAATTTTTTTCCCCCTGATTTTCCCATTTCTCTGTTTATTTTGGGGATATTTTTGTCCCTGTTTATTTTTCCTTTCCCTGTTGATTTTTTGGGATATTTTCCTCCTGTTTTTCCCATTTCCCTGTTGATTTTTGGGATAATTTCCCCTGATTTTCTCTTTTCCCTGTTTTGGGATTTCTCCCCTGATTTTCCCATTAACTTTTGGGGATTTCCTTCCGTTTTCCCTTTTGCTTTTTGGGATTTTCCCCCCGATTTTCCCTTTGATTTTTTGGGATTTCCCCCTGATTTTCCCCTTTTGTTTTTTGGGATTTCCCCCCGATTTTCCCTTTTTCCTGTTTTGGGATTTCCCCCTAATTTCCCCTTTTGCATTTTGGGATTTCTCCCCCCTGATTTTCCCTTTTCCCCTTTAATTCCCGGGATAATTTCCCCCCTTCCCACCCGATTTTCCCGGGAGATTTTTTCCCTGTTGATTTTCTGGATTCCTTCTCCTGATTTTTTTTTTTTTTCCCCCCCCATTCCCAGGTCCAGGTCAATCCCAAATATTTGGTGCTGGAATCGGATTTCACCAACAACGTCGTTCGCTGCCACATCCACTACACCGGGCGCTTCGTCTCCGCCTCCAACTGCCGCATTTCCCAGTACGAAATTCCCAAAAAATCCCCCAAAAAACCAAAAATCCCAAAAAAACCAAAAAACCAGGATGCAGCCTCTTTTTCCTGCTTTTTTCCTGATTTTTTCCCAGTTTTTCCTGATTTTTCCCCCAAATTTTCCTGCTTTATTTGCATTTTTCTCTTTTTTTTTTTTCTTGCTCCCTCTTTTTTTTCCTGCTCTTTCCCCATTTTTTCCCAATTTTTTTCCCAAATTTTCCCACTTTTCCCCCTCTTTTTTCCCAACTTTTTCCCTGCTTTTCCCTCTACACCGGGCGCTTCGTCTCCGCCTCCAACTGCCGCATTTCCCAGTACGAAATTCCCAAAAAATCCCCCAAAAAACCAAAAATCCCAAAAAACCAGGATGCAGCCTCTTTTTCCTGCTTTTTTTCCTGATTTTTTCCCAGTTTTTCCTGATTTTTCCCCCAAATTTTCCTGCTTTTTTTGCATTTTTCTCTTTTTTTTTTTTGCTTTTTCCCTCTTTTTTTTCCTGCTCTTTCCCCATTTTTTTCCTATTTTTTTCCAAATTTTCCCACTTTTTCCCTCATTTTTCTCCTAATTCTTTCTTGCTTTTTCCCCACTTTTTTCCCATTTCCTCCCAAACTTTCCTTCTTTTTTTCGCATTTTTCCCCTCACTTTTTTCTTTTTCCCTATTTTTTTCCTATACTTATCCTGCTTTTTTTTCTGCTTTTTTCCTACTTTTTTCACAACTTTCCGGGTTTTTTTTCTGCTTTTTTTCCTGCTCTTTTCCCACTTTTTGGACTTTTTTCCCCACTTTTTCTGGTTTTCCTCTGCTTTTTCCCATTCATCTCCCCCTTTTTTCACTATTTTCCCCACTTTTTCCCTGCTTTTCCTCCACCTCCAACTTCCACATTTCCCAGTACGAAATTCCCCAAAAATCCCCAAAAATCCCCAAAAATCCCTAAATCCCAAAAAACCAGGATGCACCCTCTTTTTCCTGCTTTTCCCCTGCTTTTTTCCTAAATTTTCCTGCTTTTTTTTCCCTCTTTTTTTTTTCTTTTTCCCTCTTTTTTCTTGTTCTTTTCCTGCTCTTTTCCCAGTTTTTCCCACTTTTTTCCCACTTTTTTCCAAAATTTTCCCACTTTTTTCCTAAATTTTTGTCCCATTTTTCAGCTACTTTTTTCCCCACTTTCCCCCACTTTGTTCCCGCTTTTCCCCCACTGTTTTCCCACTTTTTACCCCAAATTTTCGGGCTTTTTTGCATTTTTTCCTCACTATTTCCTGTTTTCCCCCCACTTTTTTCTCAAATTTTCCATCTTTTGTCCCATTTTTTCAGCCACTTCTTTCCCTGCTTTTGCCCTACTTTTTTCCCACTTTCCCCCCCCCACTTTATTTCCATTTTTTAATTTTTTTCCCACTGTTTCAGTTTTTTCCCTCTTCCCTGCTTTTCCCCGTTTTTTTCCCCTTTTTTCACTTTTCCCCCCACTTTTTTCCACTTTTTTTCCTCTTCTTTCCCATTTTTTCCACTTTTTTCCCACTTCTTTCCCCACTTTTCCCTGCTTTTTTCCATTTTTTTTGCTTTTTTTCCCACGTTTTTTATTTGTTTTTTCCCCCACATTTTCCCTCACTTTTCCCCCACTTTATCCCAATTTTTTTCTCTTTTCTCCTGCTTTTTCCCACTTTTATCCCCACTTTTTTCCCGGCTTTTCCATCATGTTTTTGCTGGTGAACATTAGGGAAAAAAAATCAGGATTTGGGGTTTTCCTCATTTTCCATGGAATTTTCTGGGATTTGGCCATTTGGGGTTGGTTTTTCTTCATTTTCCATGGAATTTTCCAGGATTGGGGGTTCCAGTTGGGATTTTCCTCCTTTTCCATGGAATTTTCTGGGATTTGGCCATTTGGGGTTGTTTTTTTCCTCATTTTCCATGGAATTTCCAGGGATTTTCCCATTTGGGGTCAGTTTTTCCTCATTTTCCATAGAATTTTCTGGGATTTTCCCATTTGGGGTTGTTTTTTCCTCATTTTCCATGGATTTTTTCAGGATTTTCCCATTTTTTCCCTGCAGATCCTGATGGCAGCCAAATTCCAGGAATGTCACCCGTCCCCTTTCCCGGGAGGTTCCCGAGGTGGCTCCGACGCGTTCCCAAAATTCCCCCTTTTCCCAATAAAAAGAGGGGAAGCCACGAGGACTCTTTGGAATCTTTTTTATCCCAAATTTTCCCTTTATTTCCCAGTTTTCCCCCATTTTCTGAGGGTATCCAAGGCTGGAATTAAAACAGGGACCATCCCAACGCTCCATAAAATCCTCGTGATCCTAAAAATCCTTGGGAATTTTTGGGAATGTTCCCAGGGAGGGGGAAAGAAACAGCTCTGGGAATTTGGGGAGGGAAATCCCACAAAGTTTTTAGGGAATTTTTCTGGTTTCTCATCTTTTCGAAAGCTGGAGAGAGCGGAGATTGGGATTTGGGAATTTTGGGGCTGGGAATGGGGTCGGGAATGGGGACAGTGGGAATGGAATGGGGACATTGGGATGGGGACATTGGGAATGAGGATGGGGACATGGGGAATGGGAATGGGGACACTGGGAATGGGGACAGTGGAAATGGGAATGGGGACAGTGACAATGGGAATGAAGACACTGGAAATGGGGACACTGGGAATGGGGAGAGTGGGAATGGGACATTAGGAATGGAAAGGAGACTTTGGGATGGGAATGGGGACATTGGGAATGAGGATGGGGACATTGGGAATGGGAATGGGGACACTGGGATGGGAATGGGGATACCAGAAATAGGGACAGTGGGATGGGAATGGGGACAGTGGGAATGGGAACAATGGGAATGGGGACATTAGGATTGGGGACACTGGGAATGGAATGGGGCCATTGGCATGGGAATGGGACACTGGAAATGGGGACAGTGGGAATGGGGACAGTGGGAATGGGAACAATGGGAATGGGGACATTAGGATTGGGGACACTGGGAATGGAATGGGGCCATTGGCATGGGAATGGGGACAGTGGGAATGGGAATGGGGACACTGGGGATGGGGACACTGGGACAGGACTGGTGACGCTGCCTGCCCCATTCCCAGGATTCCCCCCCAGAGTGACACCGTTTGTCCTTGTGGGATTTATTGGGAATCCCATTGATCTTTCTGGGATTTACTGGGAATTCCGTTGGTCCTTGTGGGATTTATTTGGAATCCGGTTGATTATTCTGGGATTTATTGGGAATCCCATTGATCTTTCCGGGATTTATTGGGAATTCCGGCGTCTCAGGCCGAGGGCCAGCGCGGCTCCGGCCACGGCCACCACGGCCACGGCGCAGGCCAGCACTGTCCCCAGGCCCAGCGGTGACACCGCGCCTGCAAAGTGACAGGAAGGGACACACAGGTGAGCGGGGATTGTCACCGGTTGAGTGTCACTGATGTCACCGATCAATTGTCACCAATGTCACCGATGTCACCTCAGGACACTCACCCGGGTGGCTCTCGGGGCGCTGGCCCCGCGGGTCACTGGAGAGCAGCACTGGCCCGATGACAACATCGGCTTCGGAGGTGGCACCTGGGGACACAGGGGACACAGGGGACAATGACAGACAGTTAGGGGACCAGTGAGGGGACAGCAAAGGACAAGGAGGGACAATGAGGAGGGATCACCCCGTCCCCATTGTCCCCATGGCCCCTCTGTCCCTGGGATCCCCACTGTCCTCATTCCCCTGTCCCCATGTCCCCCTGTCCTTGTCTCCCTATATCCTCCTGTCCCCATGTCCCCCTGTCCCTGTGTCCCCTATTCCCTTGTCCCACTGTCCCCCATCCACAATGTCCCCATGTCCCTGTGTCCCCCTGTCCCTGGGATCCCCACTGTCCCCATGTCCCCATTCCCCCATCCCCCTGTCCCAATGTCCCCTATCCCTGTGTCCCCCTGTCCCCGTGTCCCCTCACTGTCGTGTCTCCGGTAGCGGTGGCCATTCCATGGCTCTGGTGGCCGCAGGCTCCGGGCCAGCGCGGTGCTGCCGCAGTTGCCCAGCTCACAGCAGCTGCAGATGTCCCTTGTCCCCTCCACGGGCGCCCAGCTGTGACAGGAGGTGACACCGGTCACCCAGTGCCACCAATGGTCGGGAGGTGACATCAGGTGCCACCATGGTGGGGAGGTGACACCAGTCACCCAAGTGCCACCAGGGCAGGGAGGTGACACTGATGACCTGGTGCCACCATGGTGGAGAAGTGACACTGATCACCAGGTGCCATCGGGGCAGGGAGGTGACACCAGTCACCCAGTGCCACCATGGCGGGGAGGTGACACTGATGACCTGGTGCCACCATGGCGGGGAGGTGACGGCGCTGTCCCCGCGGTGTCACTCACGTGTTGCGCGCCTTGCTGAAGGAGCAGGCCTTGTTCAGCGCGTCCGGGCTCTGCTCGGCCGGTGTCACCTTCAGGTGACACGTGATGTAGATCTGCAGGGAGGGGACACTGCTGGGGCCACCGCGGGGTTGGGGACATCGGGGTGTCCCCAGGGTGTCCCCGGGGGTTACCAGGCTGCGGGGGTCGCCGGCGAAGCGGAAGGCGTCGATCTGGAAGCGCAGCACGTCCTGCCGGGGACGGGGGGTGACAAAGGCCGAGCTGGTGGCATCGGAGCGCCCGTCCACCAGGCAGCTGTGGGGACAGCAGGGTCACACCCCTGGCTGGCACCGAGGTGTCCCCAAGGGTCCCCGGGTCACCCAAGGGAGGGACAAGGGCTCAGCAACACCTGGGTGGCTCTCAGATCCCCAAAGTGTCCCCAAATGTCCCCAAACTCACCCATTGAAGTCAATGACGGAGCAATGGGGAGGGATGAGGTGTCACCACCATGCCCTAGACCCCAAATGTCCCCAAATGTCCCCAAATGTCCCCAGCGCACCCATTGCTGTCGATGATGGCATAGGGGGGCAGGATGAGGTGCCACCCTCCCCCTGATCCCCAAATGTCCCCAGACTATCCCCAAATGTCCCCAAATATCCCCAGATGTCCCCAAACACACCCGTTGAGGTCTATGATGGCGTAGTGGGGTGAGGTGCCACCCTCCCGCGGACCCCCAAATGTCCCCAGACTGTCCCCAAATGTCTCCAAGTGTCCCCAAACATCCCCAGATGTCCCCGAATGTCCCCAGTGCACCCATTGAAGTCAGTGATGGCACAGTGGCTCAGGATGAGGTGCCACCCTCCCCCGGACCCCCCAATGTCCTCAGACTGTCCCCAAGTGTCCCCAGATGTCCCCAAACACACCCGTTGAAGTCGATGATGGCGTAGCGGGGTGGGGTGAGGTGCCACCCTCCCCCTGACTCCCAAATGTCACCAAGTGTCCCCAAACGACCCCGAACACCCCTGCACATCCCCCAATGTCCCTAAATGTCCCCAAACATCCCCAGATGTCCCCAAACACACCCGTTGAAGTCGGTGATGGCGTAGTGGGTCAGGATGAGGTGCCACCCTCCCCCGGATCCCCGAATGTCCCCAGACTGTCCCCAAATGTCCCCAAACATCCCCAGACTGTCCCCAAATGTCTCCAAGTGTCCCCAAACATCCCCAGATGTCCCCAAACATCTCCAAACACACCCGTTAAAGTCGGTGATGGCGCAGTGGGTCAGGATGAGGTGCCACCCTCCCCCTGACCCCCAAATGTCCCCAAGTGTCCCCAAGTGTCCCCAGATGTCCCCAAACACACCCGTTGAAGTCGATGATGGCGTAGTGGGGCTCGTTGCCGGCGCCGGGGCCCAGGGTGGCCACGCAGGAATCCACGAAGAGCCGGAGGGGGACGTGGCTGTGGGAGCCAACCTCGGCCTGGATGTTGAGCACGTCCCCCAGGCGGAACGCCGAGAAATCCCGCTCGGAACTCCAGTCCTCTGGGAAAAATAATGGGAAAATGGGATTGGGAAAAGGGGATTGGGAAAAGGGGA
>NW_014650744.1:230982-244574 GCF_001447265.1 Sturnus vulgaris
CCTCTGGAAAAAATAATGGGAAAAGGAATGGGAAAAGGGGAATCCTGAGAAATCCCACTCAGAGCTCCAGTCCTCTGGGAAAAATAATGGGAAAAGGGGACTGGGAAAAGGGGATTGGGAAAAGGGGATTGGGAAAAGGGGAACTCCAAGAAATCCCACTCGGAGCTCCAGTTCTCTGGAAAAAATCCAAAGGGAAAAGGGTTTGGGAAAAGGAATGGGAAAAGGGGAATCCTGAGAAATCCCACTCAGAGCTCCAGTCCTCTGGAAAATCCAACGGGAAAAGGGGGTTGGGAAAAGGGGAATCCTGAGAAATCCTGCTCGGAGCTCCAGTCCTCTGGAAAAACCAACAGGAAAAGGGGACTGGGAAAAAGGGGATCCCAAGAAATCCCACTCAGAGCTTCAATCTCTGGAAAACCTGACAGGATCATCCCCAAAGTGATCCCAAAACGGGGAAAGGGAGAAAAAAAGGGATGGAAAAGGGGGAAAAGGGGATTGAGAAATGAGGGAAAGGGGAAAATGGGGAATCCCAGAAAGGCCCTCTCGGAGCTCCAATCCTCTGGAAAATCCAATGGGATCATCCCCAACATGATCTCAAAAGGGGAAAAGGGAGGGGAAAGGGGGAAAAGGGATGGAAAGGGGATGGGAAAGGAACGGGGATCCAGGGAAATCCCACTCGGAGCTCCAATCCTCTGGAAAATCCAATGGGATCATCCCCAACATGGTCTCAAAAGGGGAAAGGGAGTGGGAAAAGGGGGAATCCCAAAAAATCCCACTTGGAGCTTCAACCCTCTGGAAAATCCCATGGGATCATCCCCAACATGATGTCAAAAGGGGAAAAGGGAAGGAAAAGGGGATTGGGGAAAAGGGAATGGGGGGGAAAAGAAGGGGATTGGGGGAAAAAAACAAAGGGGGGATTGGGGGGAAAAAAAGGGATCGGGGGGAAATGGGGGTTTGGGGAAAAAAAAAAGGGGATTGGGGGAAAAAGGGGGATGGGGAAAAAAGGGGATGGGGAAAAAAGGGGATGGGGAAAAAAGGGGATGGGGGGACAAAAAGGGGATTGGGGAGTCCCGATCCCGCACCGTTCATGAGGCGCAGGGAGAAGAGCAGCTTCTCCTCGGATGCCAGCGCGGAGTTGAAGGGAGACCACGTGGGACGGATGGAGCCACTGGTGACATTATCCCGCCTGGAAAAGGGAATGGGACACCGGAATGGGAATGGGATACTGGGAATGGGACACTGGGATGGGAATGGGATACTGGGAATGGGACACTGGGATGGGAATGGGATACTGGGAATGGGACACGGGACACTGGGCATGGGGCACTGGGAATGAGGGCAGTGGGATGGGAATGGGACACAGGAATGGGACACTGGGAATGGGAATGGGGACACTAGGATGGGAATGGCAAACTGGGAATGGGACATTGGGAATGGGGAGCCACTGGTGATGTTATCCTGCCTGGAAAAGGGAATGGGACACTGGAATGGGAATGGGGACCCTGGGAATGGGGCACTGGGAANCTGGGAATGGGGCACTGGGAATGAGGGCAGTGGGATGGGAATGGGACACGGGAATGGGGAGCCACTGGTGATGTTATTTCACCTGGAAAAGGGAATGGGACACAGGGAATGGGACACTGGGAATGGGAATGGTGACACTGGGAATAGGACACCAGGATGGGAATGGGGACACTGGATAGGAGTGGAAATCCCAGGAATGTGGGATGGGATCCCAGGATAGTAATGGGAACCTTGGGAATGCTGGGAATGTGGATGGGATCTGGGAATGCTGGGAATGCAAGATGGGATCCAGGGATGGGAATGGAATTCCTGGGAATGCTGGGATTGGGATCCTGGGATGGAAACTGGATTTCTGGGAATGTGGGATGGGATCCTGGGTTGGGAACAGGATTCCTGGGAATGCTGGGATTGGGATCCCGGGATGGGAATAGGATTCCCGGGAATGCCAGGAATGTGGGATGGGATCCTGGGGACGCTGAGAACTGAATTGGGATGCCACGACTGGAAAGGGGACAGTGGGAATGGGAACGGGATTCCTGGGAATGCCGGGATTGGGGGTGGGATCCCGGGATGGGAATGGGATTCCTGGGAATGCCGGGATTGGGGGTGGGATCCCGGGATGGGAATGGGATTCCTGGGAATGCCGGGATTGGGGGTGGGATCCGGGCAAACCTGGGGTAGTGGCACTCGATGGGAATCACGGCCGGGTTGCTGCGCACGATGGCCGGGTTGCTGCCGGGGCTGGGGTCGTAGCTCAGGAGCGTCCGGTAAATCAGGGAATCCGGGGTGATCTGGGAATGAAAACCGGGAATTCCGTGGGAAATGGGGATCCCCAGTTCAGGGATAGCATCAGGGTGAGCGGGCTTTCAAAGAAATCAGGGAATCCGGGGTGATCTGGGAAGAAAAATTGAGAATTCCATGGGAGAGGCCACCCCTCGTCCCAGCACCACCGCTGGGAATGCTGGGGGAATCCATGGAAATGGGGGAAAAGGGGATGGAAAAGGGGAGGAAATGGGGAAAATGGAAAGGAAAATCTCTGAAGAGATGGAAAAGGGGGAAAGGGATGGAAAAATAAGAAAGTGAGAAAAGGGGGAAAGAGGGTGGAAAAGGGGAAAAGGGATGGAAAAGTGGTGAAAAGGGGATGGAAAAGGGGATGGAAAATCTCTGAAGGGATGGAAAAGGGGGGAAAGGGGTGGAAAAAGAATGGGAAAAGGGGGAAAGGGATGGAAAAATAAGAAAGTGAGAAAAGGGGTGAAAAGGGGATGGAAAAGGGGGGAAGGGACTGGAAAAGGATGGAAAAGGAAGGAAGGGGTGGAAAAGGGGATGGAAAAGTGAGAAAAGGTTGGAAAAGGGGATGGGAAGAGAGGGAAAAGGGAGGAAAGGATGGAAAATCTCCGTTTTCAGGGAGCTGAATTAAACCCGAGGGAAAAGGAGTTTTTCCCAGAGGAATGGGAAAAGTTGAGGGGAAAACGCTCCAGCCTGGAATGGGAAAAAATCTGCTGGAAAACCGCTCTGATTCCCAGGAAATCCCGGCTCCTCCTGCCCCTGGAATGGTCCCGGATCCGGCCCATGGATCCCCCCTAAAACCGGGAATAGGAGCGGCCCCGGGAGCCGCTCCAGGGGGAATCCCTGTGGGAATCCCGGGATCGGAACGGGACCCACCCGGATCTCCCTAAAACCCTGGGATTTGCACGGGGCCGGGAGCTGCTCCTGGTGGGAATTCCGGGATCAGGACAGGGACTCACCTGGATCTTCCCCGACACCGCGGGAGCCTCTCCAGATGAGAATTCCGGGATCGGGGCGGAATCCCGGGATAGAGGTGGGACTCACCTGGATCTCCCTTTAATCTGGGATCCGCGGCGCCCCGGGAGCCCTTCCAGGGGGGGATCCCAGGATCGGGGTGGAATTCCGGGATCGGGGCGGGATCCCGGGATTGGGGCGGGACTCACCCGGATCTCCCTTTAATCTGGGATCCGCGGCGCCCCGGGAGCCCTTCCAGGGGGGGATCCCAGGATCGGGGCGGGACTCACCCGGATCTCCCTGCACAGAGCCGGGAGCCGCTCCGGGTGGGAATCCCGGGATGGGGCCAGGACTCACCTGGATCTCCCCCGACACCTCGGGATCTCCTGGAGCCTCTCCAGGGCGGAATCCCGGTATCGGGACGGGACTCGCCTGCATCTCCCTTAAAGCCTGGGACTTGCACACCCCGGGAGCAGCTCCAGATGGGAATCCCAGGATCGGGACAAAAACTCACCTGGACCTCTCTTAAATCTGGGATTTGCACGGAGCCGGGAACCTCTCCAGGTGGGAATCCCGGGATTGGGAAAAGGACTCACCTGGATCTCCCCCGACACCTCGGGATGTCCTGGAGCCTCTCCAGGGCGGGATACCGGGATCGAGGCAGAATCCCGGGATGAGGGGCAGGACTCACCTGGACGGTGCTGCCGCACTCGTGCAGGCCGGCGCTGAAGGTGACGGTTTTTTGGGATGGATCCAGGTGGGAATGTTTGCAGGCGGCGGGGCCCAGGCTGAGCTCGGCCGCGCTGACCAAGCGGCCGTTCCCGAACAAATCCCGGTGCACGATCACCACCAGCTGCCCCTCCTGGCACTGCACTTCCACGGGAATATGGGAATAATGGGAATGGGAATCATCCCCCCACAGCCAGGGATTGGGGTTTGGATCCCAGGGAGGAGGCGCCGAAGCCGCCGGGGCAGCGCAGAGCAGCGCCAGGAGGAGGCGGATTTGGGAGAGCATCGCGGAAAATCCCTGGAATTCCCGGCGTGGGAAGAGGATTTCATCCCGGATTTATATCCCTCTTGGAATGAGCCCCCCCCTCCCCCCCCATCCTCCGTCCCCCCACTCCCCCCACCCCCACCCTTGGAATTCCAAGGGCGCCCCCTGAGCTCGCCCCCGTCATTTCCGGGGTGCGAGGGATGGGGATGAGCATTCCCGGCGGATTTTTGGGAGTTGTTTATCCCAGCCGGAGCCGCGGAGCCGCGGATGGAGGGAATTGTTTGGGCTCCGAGCTGATAAGGGACGATCCAAGGCTCCGCTTTTCCCCCGGGATCCCAAATTCCAGGGATAACCCCGGCACCCCCGGAGCGCTGATTTCCCCTTGGATGAAGATTTTTGGGAAAGGGGAGGAGGGAAATCACGTCCTACCACCCCCAAAAAATGGGATTTGCGCATCCAGAGAGGGTTGGATGATCGGGAATGACGGAGAGATCCCCCCCTCACCCCCGAATTCCAGCCCTGGGAAAGAGGTCAGAGCCAAAATTCCTTCGGTTTTTTGGGATAGAACTTGGCTTCTCTTCCCCCTCTCAAAATCCTCATCCCCAAACTCCGCTTTTCCCCGGGACAATCCCGGCACCCCTGGAGCGCTGTTTTTCCCTGCTCTTACCCCTCCAAAAAATGAAGGAATTTTGGCTGGAATTTGAGGGTGACAGCGACAGGGGCGGGGTCTCGGTCATTCCCGATGATCCAAACCCAAATTCCTTTTCTTGGGGGTAGAACAAGGGGGGAAAACGCCCCGGGGATGATCCCTGGAATTCGGGATCCCGGGGAAAAAAGGAGTTTGGGATGAGGGTTTGGGGAGGGGGAGGGGAAGAGCCACGTTCTATCCCCCCCAAAAACCACCGGGATTTTGGTTTGGATCACCGGGAATGCCGGACACCCCAAAATTCCAACTCCAGAGCGAGGTCGGGGCCAAAATTCCTTCGTTTTCCCGAATTCCAGGGATAATCCCGGCGAGCCCGGGGCGTTTTTTCCCCCCTCGGATGAGGAATTTTGGGGGGTGGGGGAGCCACGGTCTATCCCAAAAAACCGAAGAAATTTCGGGAATTTCGGCTCCGACCTTTCTCCCAGGTTTGGAATTTTGGGGTCCCCGATATTCCCAGCGATCCAAACCTCTGCGGATGCTCAAATCCCGGTTTTTTTTTTTGGGGATCCAACCTGGGTTCCCCCTCCCCTTTTCCCAAAAATCCTCATCCAAGGCTCCGCTTTTTCCCGGGATCCCGAATTCCAGGGGTCGTCCCCCCCCCCGCCCCCCCCAAAAAAGGGATTTGGGTTTGGAGCATCGGGAATGACCGAGATCCCCCCAAATTCCAGCCTCGGGAGCCAAATTCCAGCATTTTTCTCCCTCCAGGCTCTTCCCATTCCGTTAAATCCAAGGAAAACAGGGAAAGCTCCTTAGGAATAAATCCCATGGATTTTCCAGGCTCATTCCCAGTTTTTCTCATATTTGTGGGGTTGTTGATTGACCTTTGTTATCTCAATCCTGTTTTTTTTAATGGAATTTCTCTCCCTCCTCACTTCTCTCTCTCCCCCCTTCCCCCCAGTTTTCCATCGGTTCCTAAATCCCCAAATCCCGCTTTTTGGAAAACCTGAAAAAATCCACCCGGATCTGGGATTTTTTTTCCAGCTGAAAAATTCCAGGTAAACGAAGGGAAAGGGGGAGTCGATCCCAAAGAAATTCCCGGGGTTTTGGTGCTGGCATTGATTCAACATTCCCAAAAAATTTTATGGATCAGCGTCAGCCCCTCCACCCCTTCCAGGGGGTTTCTGCTCATCCCAAAATCCCTGAATCCTGGGGGTTTTTTTGGGTTTTTTTTGGGTTTTTTTTTTCCCCCCTGTGTTTAAAATACTTTGGAAACGGCTCTGACCGAGTGGAAATTCCAGGAATTCCAGAGGTTGAGCTCCTGCGTCAGGGAGATATCGGGAATTCCTCGGCCGAGGAGAGTGGGGGAAGAATCCTTGGATTCAAGGCCTCTCCTCATCCCAAAAAAACTCCGGGATTCCTTCGGGATTTCAGGAAAAACCTCTCGGGATGGATCCCAAGGGGGGGAAGGGGTGAATTCCAGAGGGAAAATTTCTGGGAATAGGAGGTGGGGGGAGGAATTTCCCTAGGGAAAAGGGGATTTCTGCTCTCCTGGAAAAATGCAGGAGCAGAATTTTTTTGGGGAATAGCAGAGCCCGGGAATTCCCAGAGAGCTGGGAAAGCACCAAATCCAGTTTTGGGGGGGGTTTTTTCCTGTTCCATTTTCCCTAAAAACCGAATTTAATCCCAGGAATTCTGGGAGCTGCTGGGATGGGAGCTCTGAGAATTCCAGGAGTTTTTCCTCATTTATTTCAGGAGTGGATTTTCCCGAGGTTTTCCTTCATTCCCGGCTCTGGGATTGGGATTTGGGCTCTTTCCAAGTTTTTAACTTCAAAATCCCTCTGGATCCCAGGAAAACCAAGGGATGATCCCCAAAAAAAACCTGAATGGGGAAGGAATCCACGAGGATTTGGGGCCTGGGAAAGGATTCAGGAATCCTTCCCCAAATCCAAGGATTTGGATGACCCCAAATCCCAAATCCCCCTTGGAATCTCATCCCTAGGAATTCCAGATGAGGTTATCCCGGGATTTCCTGCCCAGCCCATGGAATTCCCAGTTTTCCATGGCCAAAAATTCCAAATTCAAGGGGAGAGAATCCTTGTTCTTCCCAAGGATCCCTTTTCCATGAATCCCTGAATCCATTAAAAAACCCTGGAATTTTTGCTGCAGAATTCCCAAAAAACCCCAACTTTCCCAGCCCCAGAAAATCCCAGGATTTGAGAATGGGAGTGGGAAAAGCTGTAATTCCATGGGGGGAGAAAAAAAAAAAAAAAAAAAAAAAAAAAGGAGGAATAAAAAGCAGGAAAAGAGAATTTTAGAGCCGCATTTGGGAGCAGGGGAAGGAATTCCAAGTGCAGGAATTCCAAGGATTGTTTATTCTGGCGGGATCCAACAATTCCAAACAATCCTTGGAGCAAGGAATGAAACTCCGGGGCTGCAATTCCTCCTCTCTCTCTCTCTCTCATCCCAAAATGGAATTTTTTTCCCAAAAAATCAGTCACAGATTTGATCCCATCCCCAGATTTTCCAGCACGGAGGAAATTCATAGAAAAAAGGGAGTTTTGGGAAGAGCTTTTCCCTCTTCCCTGAGGTTTTCCAGGGGAAAAAAAATATCCCTGGAGGGGGGAAATCTGATTCCAGAGGGATTTCTGGGATTTTTGTGCATGTGGAATTCCCGGGATCAGGGAGTTCCAAAGCCTGGAAAAATCGGGAAGCGCTTCCAGTCTGATCCAGGATCCCAAATTCCCTCCTTTTCCTGGAATTTTCCCCATTTTTTTCCAGCTGGAAAAGGATTGAACCCCAACTTTTCTCATTCCCAGTGGGAATTCCGAGCTCGTCTCCCCTTTCCAAGTGCCAAAAATCCAGGAAAAACGCTGGGATTTGGCCATCCCAGCATTCCCAGTTTTCCCAGTCCCGGGATTTCCTCTCCAGCCCCTCCAAATCTTTGGGAATTTCCTCTCTGAGCTCAGTGGAAAATCCAGGGAATCAATTCCTTCCTGGATAGATTTTCTGGGATTTCCTGGAATTTTCTGGGAATTTCAAGGAAAACTTCGAGGTCCCAGGGATGGGGAATTTTCTGGGAATGGCCTTTTAGGGGTTTTGTTTATTTTCTTTTTTTTTCCCCCTTTTTTAAAATAATTCCTCACTTTTTCTTTTCCAATTGGAATTTCCCCGGGAAGCAGCACCGCGATTCTCCCAGGAATAAATCAATTTAAAAAAAATAAATAAAGTCATTGATTAGCCAATTAATTAATTAATAACTGTTTATTTAATATTTTGATTCATTCATTAATTCATTAATTTGCACCGGGAGCAGCTGCTCCAGCCCCAAATCCCAATTTCCCCTGGAAGTGGAAGGAGCAGCACGAAAAATCCCAGAATTTTTCTCGGGAAAATCCAATTTTCCCACTTTGTCCGGGGGTGGGGAAGCAGCAATTCCTGGGAAATCTGGCCCGGGATGATCCCAAATCCTGTCCCTAAATCCCATCCTGTCCCCAAATCCCATCCTGTTCCCAAATTCCAAATCCTGTCCCCAAATCTCCCGTCCCTAAACTTTGTCCTGTCCCCAAAACCTGTCCTGTCCCCAAATCCCAACCTGTTCCTAAATCTCGTCCCCAAATCCCATCCCTGTCCCCAAATCCCTGTCCCGAAATCCAAATCTGTCCCCAAATCTCATCCTGTCCCCAAATCCCATCCCTGACCCCAAATCTTGTCCCAAACCTCATTCTGGCCTCAAATCCCATCCCCGTCCCCAAATCCAAACCTATCCCAAAATCTAATGCATTCCCCAAATCTCCTCCTGTCCCTAAATTTCATCCCTGTCCCCAAATCCCTGTCCCCAAATCCAAGCCTGTCCCCAAATCTCATCCTGCTCCCAATCCTCGTCCCACTCTTAGGTTTCATCCCATCCCCAAATCTCGTCCTGACCCCAAATCTTGTTTTGTCCCCAAATCTCATCCCTGTCCCTAATTTCATCCCTGACCCCAAATCTTGTCCCAAACCTCCTCCTGTCCCAAATCCCATCCACGACCCCAAATCCAAATCTGTCCCTAAATCCCTGTCCCCAGATCTCCTCCTGTCCCCAAATCCATCCTGTCCCAAAATCCCTGTTCCCAAAACCTCCTCCTTTCCCAAATCCCATCCAAGACCCCAAATCTGTCCCTAAATCCCTGTCCCCAGAGCTCCTCCTGTCCCCAAATCCCTGTTCTCTAAACCTCCTCCTTTCCCAAATCCCATCCAAGACCCCAAATCTCCTGTCCCCAAATCGATGTCCCCAATTCTCCTCCTGTCCCCAAATCCATCCTGTCCCCAAATCCGAGTTCCCGCGGTCCCGGCCCCGCTCTGGCGACATCGGCGACGCGATGGGGACAGGAAGGAGCAGCGGTGGCGCTTCCTGGTGGCTTTGTCATGTGACGGCGCAGCAGCAGATCCGATCCCGAATCCCGGCCCGGTGAGCGGATCCATTTTTCCGGGAAAACCCAGGGAATGCGTGGATTTGGGATCGGGGGGAACCCAGCCCCAAAAGGGGGGTGGGAAAAGGGGTTTTGTCCCCAAAATTCCCGCGCCGCCGCGGCCTCCGTGTGGCTACAGGGAGGGGGAAAGCTGGGGTGGGAATGGGGCCGGGATTGGGGTGGGAATGGGGCCGGGAATGTCCCCCCCCTGGATGGAGCGGGGCGGGCACGGCCCCACGCGTGGGGACAATGGGGACAGCCCGGACCGGTCTCGGGTCCCCGGGTCTTTGGGGAAGCGGCCCCCAAGGTACCGGCAGCACTTCCCGGTGCCAGAATTCCCATTCCGGTACCAGGATTCCCCCATTCCTGCAGCCCCATCCCCATTCCTGCAGCCCCATCCCGGTATCCCCATCTCAGTCTCACATCCCCATCCCTGGTCCCACCATCCCCATCCCGGTCCCACACCCCCATTCCCGCATCCCCATCCCGGTCCCGCCGGCCCCACATTCCCAGTCCCATATCCCCATCCCTGGTCCCACCATCCCCATCCCTGCTCCCGCTATCCCCATCCCTGTCCCACATCCCCATTCCCCCATCCCCATCCCGGTCCTACCATCCCCATCCTGATCTCAGGATTCCCCCATTCCCACATCCCCATCCCATTCCTGCATCCCCATCCCATTCCCACATCCCCATCCCATTCCCACATCCCCATCCCATTCCCACATCCCCATCCCATTCCTGCATCCCCATCCCTGTCCCACACCCTCATCCCGCTCCCACCATCCCCATCCGTGTCCCGCCATCCCCATCCCTGTCCCGCCATCCCCATCCCGGTCCTACCATCCCCATCCTGGTCTCAGGATTCCCCCATTCCCGCATCCCCATCCCTGTCCCACATTCCCAGTCCTACCATGCCCATCCCTGTCCCGCATCCCCCCATTCCCGCACCCCCGGATTCCCCCGGCACCCCTCCACAGCTCCCGGTCTCACTCTCTTTCCTTTTCTCCCTCTCCCCCCCCTTTCTCCCTCCTCTCTCTCCCTCTCTCCCCTCCCTCCGTCCCTCCCCCCGCCGTCCCCGCCCCTGTCCCCCGCTCCTCCTCCCGGTACCGTTCCCGTTCCAGGCCTCCCGAACCCGCGGCCGCATCCATGCCCGAGAGCCCGGCCGAGCCCCCGCCGCCCCCGCCAGGTACCGGGGGGACACGGGGACAGAGCCAGAGCCCCCGCAGGGACCGCGGGCGTTTCCTGCTTGGGGAGAGGCTGCGGGTGAATCCTTGGGCTGCCAAATCCCTGTGGGGTGGCAAGAGGCGTCCCGGCTTTTTTCGGCTCCCCCCAAATATTTATTTGGGGGAGAAGGGGTGGTTTGTCCGCGGGGCCGAGCTGGGGGAGGCCCGGGGGGTGAGGGGACACCTTTGGGGACACCTTTGGGGGACAGGTCTGGTGGTGGGGACAGCGGTGCCGGGGAGGTTTTGGGGTCGGTGCCGGGGAGGTTTTGGGGTCGGTGCCGGGGAGGTTTTGGGGTCGCTGTCTCCCCGCTTTCCCCCCCGTCGGGGCAGGAAAGGGCGGCCGCGGCACCGAAACTGTTTTGCTTTCGTTTCCTCCTCTCCGCTGGAGGTTGGGAAATCCTGAATTCCGGGAAGGCGAAGAGCCCGGGGAGGGCGGGGAGGAACCCGCGAGGATCCCGCAGAACCCTGAGCGGGAATTCTGGCCCCGAGCCACAGCTCCCATCCCACGGGAGGATTTCCCTCCGTATCTCCGCAGATGCGGACGGAACCGAGGACGGAACCGAGGACGGAACCGCGGCCCCCGCGGAGCCGCGCCGCGCCGCGGGCACTCCCCCGTCGGAGGCGGAGGAGCAGGAGGAGGATGAGGACGATGAAGATTTCCAGTTCCTGCGGTGCGAGGGCTGCGGGCAGGACTCGGCGCGGCCGCGGCTGCTGAGCTGCCTGCACACGCTGTGCCCCGGCTGCCTGAGCGACACCAAGCAGTGCCCGCTGTGCCAGGCGGCCTCGGGGGCGCCCGCCATGGACAACCTGCTGTTCGCCAACCTGCGGAGCCGCCTGCAGGTCTGGAGGCAGATCCGGAGCTCGGGCGGGCCCGGCTGCAGCCGCTGCAAGGGCGAGGCGGCGCTGGTGTGGTGCTCGGACTGCGAGGAGTTCTTCTGCGCCAAGTGCTTCGAGGAGCACCAGTGGTGGCACAAGAAGAAGGCGCACAGGGTCAGGAAGGTGGAGGAGCTGCGGGCGGGCTCGGCGCGGCAGTTCCTGGAGGACACCAAAACCTCCTGCAGCCTCTTCTGCTCCAGCGCCAGCCACCCCGAGGAGAGCCGCGTGTGCAGGTGAGGGCGCCGGGGCGGGGCCTCCCCAACCTCATCCTGGCCCCAAACATCGGCCTGGCCCCAAATCTCAGCCCTCTCCCAAATCTGCCCCCATCCCCAAACCTCGTCCTGTCCCAAATCCCACCCTCCTCCTGAAATGGGCAGGAGAGGGATGAGCCTAAATCGTGTCCTGTCCCCAAGTGCCAGCCCTCTCCCAAATCTTCCCCATCTCCAAATCTCGTCCTGTCCCCAAATCTCAGCCCTCTCCCAAATCTGCCCCCATCCCCAAATCTCGTCCTGTACCCAAATCTCACACTGTCCCCAAGGCTCGTTCTGTCCCCAAATTTCACCCCATCCCCAAATTTCACCTCACTCCCAAATCTCCCCGTCCCAAATCTTGTCCTGTCCCCAAACCTTGTCGTGCCCTCAAACCTCCTCCTGTCCCCAAACCTCCTCCTGTCCCCAAACCTCTTCCTGTCCCCAAATCTCCTCCTGTCCCCAAATCTTCCCATTCCCAAATTGCCCCTATCCCCAAATCTCGTCCTATCCCCAAAGCTCTGTCCCAGGGATTTTGTCCCCTGTGTTTGGGGAGCGTCAGCAGTGACCCCAGAGAGCCCCCGGCAGTGCCAGGGCAGGGGGGGCTGTGCCAGGGCAGCTCCAGCTGGGAATTGTGGGAAAATGCTCCAGAAGGCACTGCCCAGGCTGCCCAGGAATGGGCAGTGACCCCTGTCCATCCCTGTCCATGACTGACCATCCCTGTCCATCCCTGCCCATCACTGACCATCACTGACCATCCCTCTCCATCCCTCTCCATCCCTGTCCATCACTGTCCATCCCTGACCATCACTGTCCATCATTGCCCACTGACCATTCCTGACCATCCCTGTCCATTCCTGACCATCCCTGTCCATCCCTGTCCATCACTGTCCATCATTGCCCACTGACCATTCCTGACCATCCCTGTCCATCACTGCCCATCCCTGACCATCACTGACCTGTCCATCCCTGACCCCTGTCCATCCCTGCCCATCCCTGACCAGTGTCCATCCCTGTCCATCCCTGACCCCTGCTCATCCCTGACCAGTGTCCATCACTGACCATCACTGACCTGTCCCTCCCTGACCCCTGTCCATCCCTGACCCCTGCCAATCCCACCCATCCCGGGAGCCAATCCCATTCCCCCTGGAGCAGCTCCCGGGGGGTTCCAAACCCTCGTGGCTCCGATGCCACCCCTGTCCTGATTCCCGCCGCGTGTCCCCTCCCCGGCAGCATCTACTGTCCGCGCTGCGAGCGGGCTCTGTGCTGTACCTGCGCCCTGCTGGACACTCGCCACGCTCCTTTCCGCGACCTCCGCGCCGAGAGCCGCCGGCGCCAGGACGAGCTGAGCTCCCTGCGCCGGGACCTGCGGCGGCTCCGCGGCGGCTTCGAGGCGGCGCTGGCTCGGCTGCGGAGCGAGGCCGCCCGGCGGGAGCAGCAGCGGGAGCGGCTGCGGGAGCGCGTCCGCGCCAGCGCCGAGCGCCTGGAGCAGCTGGTGCGGAGGGAGGCGGAGGAGCTGCGGGCGCTGCTGGAGGCGCGGCCGGAGCGCAGCGGGAGCGCCCTGGCCGAGGAGCTGCGCGGAACGGAGGGGGCCCTGCTGCGGCTGGAGGCGGCCGAGAGGCTGGTGGAGAGGCTGGGGCGCTACGGCGGCGAGCAGGAGCTGATGGACATGCAGCCCTTCGTCAAGGGAGCGCTGCTGCAGCTGCAGCGGCTGCGGCCGCCCCAGCCCCCCGAGCTGCGGGAGCCGCCGGACTTCGCCCAGTGCCGGGCGGGGCTGCGGGCGCTGGTGGAGCGCGTCACGGGGCGCCCGGGTGAGGGGATACAGGGATGGGATACAGGGATGGGATGGGATGGGATGGGATGGGATGGGATACAGGGATGGGATGGGATGGG
>NW_014650744.1:258247-278567 GCF_001447265.1 Sturnus vulgaris
CATCCATCATCCATCCATCCATCATCCATCCATCCATCATCCATCATCCATCCCTGTGTCCATCCCCATCTCTGCAGGTCGTGTCCCAGATTGATCGCCTGACATCGGACTTCGCTCTGGACCTGGAGCCGGACGCTTGGACTCCGGCCACGGCCAGCAGCACGTCCAGCAGCGACCGGGGCGGCGCCAGCCTTGAGCTTGGCCCTCTGGATTTCGCCGCCTCCGACGTCCTCTCGGACAGCTGGGAATTCTGCTCCTTCCTGGACACCTCCACGCCCTCGGACCCCGGCGATTGTCCGGAGCCTCCGCGGCCGCCGCCGGCCCGGCTGATGAACGGGGGGGTCCCCGTGGCCAACGGCCCCCGCGGGGGCGGGGGGACCCCGGATTCCTCCAGTGAGGAATGTTTCGGGAGCGCCGCCGTTCCCAAAATGCCGTCGCAGCGGCCGGCGGGGACGCGGGAGCGGGTCCGCTTCAGCGACAAGGTGCTCTACCACGCCCTGTGCTGCGACGACGACGGCGACGCCGATGCCGGCGCCGACATTCCCGACGATCCCGCCAGGAAGGGGCCTCGGGAACAGCTCCTGAGGAATCCGGGCACGATCCCGATCCGCAGGGCCACGAGGAACAGCAGCACCCAGACCGTGGCCGATAAGAGCACGCAGACGTTGCTGCCCTACGTCCCGGCCAGGCAAAGAATTCCCAACAAAAACTGAGCCCGGATCCGGGTTTGGGAAGGGTTTGGGGGAGGGGAAAATCCCTGGGAAAGGGGTTGGAAAAGATCTATATATAAATATAAATATAAATATATATTTCAATAAATCCGTACTCCTCATAAACGCCGAGTGAGAAGGTGGCAACGAATATCCCGATATCCTGATATCCCAACGGTTTTCCAGGCTCAGGGAATTTTAATTTTTTTTTTTTTTTTAAATGGATAGAAGGAGCTCAATAAATCATCCATCCCAGAGAAATCCAGACCACAATACAGATGTGCCAGGAGGGGTCATCCAGCGTTTCTGGAAGGCAGCAATGGCACACGGATTGGGATGTGGGAATGCTGGAGGATGTGGCAGGATAGGGGAGGGGGAATTCCCCTTCCCTGGGATGTGTTATCCCTTTTTGATTTAGGAAAAATCTGTGGGATGGGACTTTTCTGGCTGAGGGGAGTTGGAATGGCATCAGGATGGCTCCAGGATATCCCTGGGATGTCACTGGAATGTCACTGGAATGTCACTGGAATGCCACTCCCAACTCCAAGAGTGACAACAAGGGGAATCACCAAAACCCCCCAGGAATGAGGAGCCGGCCTTGGAAACTCCTCCCCCCTCAAATCCCAAGTTTTCTGCTGGAAATATCCCTGACCATGAGAAACTTATCCAGCTGAAAACACTGGGAAATTCTGCTTTTCCAGAGCTCCCTAACCCCACTTTTCATGGGTTCCCTAATCCTGCTTTTCCTCAGTTCCTTAACCCTGCTTTTCCTCAATTCCTTAATCCTGCTTTTCCTGAGCTCCCTAATCCCGTTTGTCCTGAGTTCCCTAATTCTGCATTTCCAGAGCTCCCTAACCTTGTTTTTCCTGACCTCCCTAATCCTGCTTTTCCTGAGCTCCCTAACCCTGCTTTTCCTGAGTTCCCTAATCCTGTTTTTCCTGAGTTCCCTAATTCTGCTTTTCCTGACCTCCCTAATCCCATTTTTCCTGACCTCCCTAATCCCACTTTTTCAGAGCTCCCTCACCCCGCTTTTCCACCTCCAAACGCTGATTTTTCAGGGAAAGAAATCAGGTCCACCTCTGAAAAACAAAGGAATCTAGAGCTCCAAATCTCCCCTGGGCATTTTTTCCCCAGTTTTTGCAAGGTATCCAAAGGGGTTGGAGCAGCAGCTGCTCCTGGGACAATGTTCCCGTGTCCTTCCCGCGGGCTCCTGGTTCCACAGGGACACATTTCCATCCTGGAGCATTCCTGGCACGAGGATTTTCCAAAGTTTTTCTAAGACAAAAATGCCACCTTGGCACCTGCCTTTCAATCCAGGTCAGCAGAGCTGCATTCCCAAGCTTTTCCAGGTGCAATCATGGAGCTGGGACTGCAGGGTGGGAGGAATTCTGCTGGATCCAACACCAGTCAAAGCAGGGAAAAGGAGATTTTCCCCCAAATTGTGCTGGATACGGCTGGATATGATTGGATTTTTTGGGAATAATGTAAGGGATTGGCTGTGAGGGATTGGCTGTATGGGATTGGCTGCGAGGGATTGGCTGTATGGGATTGGCTGTATGAGATTGGCTGTGAGGGATTGGCTGTATGGGATTGGCTGCGAGGGATTGGCTGTGAGGGATTGGCTGTCAGGGATTGGCTGTCGGGGATTGGCTGTGAGGGATTGGCTATCTGGGATTGGCTCTCAGGGATTGGCTGTATGGGATTGGCGGTCAGGGATTGGCTGTAGGGGATTGGCTGTAGGGGATTGGCTGTGAGGGATTGGCTGTGAGGGATTGGCTGTAGGGGATTGGCTGTGAGGGATTGGCTGTATGGGATTGGCTGTGAGGGATTGGCTTTGAGGGATTGGCTGTATGGGATTGGCTGTGAGGGATTGGCTGTAGGGGATTGGCTGTAGGGGATTGGCTGTGAGGGATTGGCTGTAGGGGATTGGCTTTTAGGGATTGGCTGTCAGGGATTGGCTCTCAGGGATTGGCTATCTGGGATTGGCTGTCAGGGATTGGCTGTCAGGGATTGGCTGAGGCCGCCCCCACCAGCCCAGGCAGGCCCTGAGCTCAGCTCCGTGTCCCTTTGTGCTGCCCAGCCCGGCCTGGGGCCCTCCCTGCAGTCCCCTCTGCACAGCAATGGGGAGCACAGGCACCGACACCTCCTGTGTGTGCCGCTGTCCCCAAGGCGCGTCCCCAGGGCCACCCCATGGCGGTGGCCACCACCCAGAAAAGCGGGATTGATCCCATGATCCATGAATCTCCCTCTCCCGGGGGTGGGATCGGGGCCAGGGCTGCAAGCCGGGAGCAGAAGCCTCTGGAAAAGCAGATTTGGGGGAGCTGGAGGCACCGGCTCAGGGATGTCTGGGATGGGAGGAGACCCGATCCCATTCCGGCCAGGAAGGAGATCCTCAGGAAGGATGGAGCTGCTCTTCACTCTGGCCAGAGATCAAATCCCAGCATGGATGCATCTTGATCCCAGCCAGAGGCCAGCACGCTTCTCCCGGGCTGGATTTTGGGAATGTTCTCCCATCAGGATGCAGAGCTCAGGGAAGGACAACCAAAAATCATCCGCCATAGGGGATATCAGGAAGAACCCCAGGAAGGATCCCCCGGGAATTCCCACTCCATCTCGGCAGTGAGATGGAATTCAGGAGCCAGCTCGGTCTTCCCTGCGGGATTTTCCTGCAGGATGTGCCCAGGGATGAGGGACAGGGATGGCCCCGGCCCTGCCTGGGTTGGCCCCCGGTGCCGGAGGCTGGGTCGGGACAGGCACTGAAAGCTTTTCCTCCAGGAATCCCGACCCGTCCCGGAGAGCACACGGAGCCGGGAAGGATCGACCGACACGGTCCCGAATTTATTTGTCAAGGCACGAGAAACCCTCCAGATCCCGGGTTTTCAAGAAGGACTCGACCCAAGGAGCCCTTGGGGACTTCCCCCACTCCGGAGCGGGAGCAGCAGTGGGACAGGGACATTCCAGCAGCACTTGGGGTGTACCCGTGTCCCCGACAGCACTGGGGGGACCCCGGGACATCCCCCAATCCCAGGGGAATAACGAGCTGGGGATGTCCCCAGAGCTGTCCCCACAGCACCCGGCCAGCGGGTGCCCCCGTGGCCCTCCCTTCCCAAAAATGCCCTGGGATCGTTCCCGGTGGGACAAAGCCAGCCAGGACCCAGCAGAGTTTAAGGCCAGAAGGAGAGCGGAGGGACACGCGTGTGGCACATGGGACAAGGAGCGTCCCCACATCCAGCAGGAGATGCCAGCCCCAATCCCGGATCCCCCCTCGGCATTCCCGAGGCTCCAGGCTCAGGAAGGCAGGGAAAGGCACCCTGGGCAGCACCCGGAGCAGGGAAGAGCGGGATGTCCCCACACGGGGACAAACAGAGGGACACGGAAGCACAGGGACAGATCCTCACCCCGTGTTTCCCTGGGAAGGACGGGCCGGGCCTGGAAGGGAGGCAGGGAATGGGAATGGGAATGGGATTGGGATTGGGGGCAGCAGCTCCGGGTCCTCCCTGCCGGGGCACCCCGGGGTTGTCCCCGCTCGGGGACATCCAGGCGGGGCTGGGGCTCCGGGGGGGCCCCGCTGCCGTCAATCGATCTCCTGCTCCTGACCTGGGAGAGGGAAAGGGAACGGAGAGCAAAAACACCGTGACCGCCAGGCCCAGCAAAAGAGAAACCCCAGGCTGGGATTAATGAATTAATGAATTAATGAATTATTGGGGCCGCAGCCGCTCAGGAAAAACGGGCTCCCCCCTCTCCAGGCTGCTCCAGACCCTGGGATTCACTCCCAGGCGTGGTTTTATCCCTTCATCCCCACTCCTGGCTGGAAATTCCAGATGTTGATATTCCAGCCTTGTTTCTGCTGGAAAAGTGGGATTCGCACCGGGAATGAGAAGCCACAGGGTTGGGAAGTGAGGGAAAGAAGGGTAATTCCCGAGGACATAAAATAATTGGGAAGGGTTAATTCCCAACAATAAAAGTAGGAAGTGGCAATTCCCCATAGTAAAATCAGCAGGGATTCAGCAGCAGCAGAGGCCAAGCTCTGATCCAATGGTGAGGGAGGGAATAAGTGGAAACATCAGGATTTGGGGACTGGAAGGAGCCGGGATTGAGCAGGTTTGGAAAACTCTGGAGCCTTTTCCAGGCTGGGATGGGAGGGGGCTGGAGGCTGGGAGAAAAGGGAAAGGCACCACCAGGAGCTGAGGTATCAATTCCCATGGAATTCCAGCTGGAATTCAGCACCAGGATGCTGCTGGGAGTTCTGTGGGCTCCCTGGAATGGCAGCACCAACCCCAGCAAATCCATGGAAACACCTAAAAAACCCCAAATTCCTTCCAGGGTTGGGTGTCAGGAGGCTTTTTGCTTTTTCCAATCCCAGAGTGGCCGGGAAAAGGAGGGATGAGGGATGCAGGAGCTGCTGGATGCTGGGAGAAGCCAGCACAGCCCAAACCAGGCTGGAAACGGGAGCTGGGAATCCATAATTTGGGAAATGCTGATGGAAAACCCGGGAAAAATGGAAATAGGGATGGGAAAATCCCCCCCAAAACCCGATAAATGTTTCCCGTGTGGATTTCAGGGAGAAAACGTCACAAGGGACCCGGGAATTACCCCGGATTTGCCAGAAACATCCACTCACCCTCTCTGCTCTCCACGTTTTCCAGCAGCTGCAGAGCTGGGGAAAGGGAAAAATATCCCTTGGTCAATCCCATCCCCTTCCCAAGGGTTAATCCCATCCCCTTCCCAAAGGAAATGGCTCCAAAATCCCACTTTTTAGGGAATAAACCCCAAGAGCTGCACCCATTTCCAATTTCCCCACAGAATTCCAAGGGTTTTCTCCTGTGGAACATGTTCAGTGGATAAAGGGAATCCCTAGGAACATCGTGGACCTGCTGGATACTGGAAAATGAAGGAATTGGGAGGTTTTATTATGGAATTCTGTCATTTTATGAAGGAATTGGGAGGTTTTATTTGGGAACTGGGAGATTTAATTAAGGAAAGGGGAGGCTTATTAAGGAATTGGGAGGTTTTATATGGGAACTGGGAGATTTTATTAAGGAATGGGGAGTTTTATCCGGGATCTGCCAGGTCAGAGGTGTCAGAAAAATTGGGAATACTGAAGGGGCCGAGCAGCCAGAGCACCACCCCAAACCAGGATCGGGCACCCACCTGTCTTGGGCTCCTCCCCCTCCTCATCCCGCTCCTCTGGCCCTGGAAAACAATGATCCAGAGGTGGGAAACCCTCACCAAACCCCATTCCTGGGATTCTGTGGGTGCCCCTTGGAGCATCCTGGGCTTTCCACAGGAGTGTCCCCCCCAGCCAGGGAAGCACATTCCTGAAAATCCCAGCAGGAGAAGCCACAGCTCTGAGGGACGTCTGTGTTTTTAGCACAGATCCCTGGATCCCCCAAACTTTGGGATGCTCCCACAGCCCTTCCCTCCCTCCAACAAGATCCTGGGAGCTTCCCACCCCCTGCTGCCATTCCCAGCAGGAAAAATCGCTGTCCCTGCTTCCCAGGCTGTGGGAAGAGGCTCCTGGTGAGCAAAATCCATGGAAAAAAGGTGATTCCCGAGGGTGTACAGGCAGCAGTGGGAAACTGGGGGCAAAATCCATGGAAAAAAGGTCATTTCCAAGGGTGGCAGAGTTACTTCCCCAGCCCTTCTGGGAGCTTTTTTGGGAATTAATCCCCCTCTGGTGCAAACACCTCCCTGTAAAAATGTGAAATACAGCCCAAATGGGAGCAGGATGTGGGAAAGGAGCCTGGAGCTGTTTCCAGAGGCACCGGAGATGTGCTGGCTGTGGGAACCAGGAGCAGGAAAAAGGGGACAGGAGTCACAGTGCCACTCCCCCAGTGTCCCTCAGCCACACCCATCCCCTTCCCAGCCCTTCCCTGGATTTACCTGTGCGCTCCTCATCCTCCCGGCAGCTCTCCCGGATTTTCTGGTGGCACACGAAGGCCAGGACACCGAGCAGCACCACCACGCACACGGCCAGGGCCACTGTCACCCACAGGGCCACCGCCGGGAATGCCAGGGGCTGGCCTTGCGGGGAGGGAGGGAAAAGCGCCTGGATCAGCACCTGGGCTGTGCTGGGAGCTGGGGGGACCCCACATCCGGGATGGGTCAAAATCCGGGGTGACCCCATATCCAGGTGACCCCACATCCGGGATGGGTCAAAATCCAGGGTGACCCCATATCCAGAGTGACCCCATATCCAGGATAGTTCAATATCCACATCCAGGATGGGTCAATATCCAGAGTGACCCCACATCCAGGGCTACCCCACATCCAGGATGCTTCAGAATCCAGGGTGACCCCACATCGAGGGTGACCCCATATCCAGGGTGACCAATCCCACATCCAGGGTGACCAATCCCACATCCAGGGTGATCAAACACCCAGGGTGATTCCAACACCCAGGATGATCCAGGGTGACCCCATATCCAGGATGGTTCAGAATCCAGGGTGGCCAATCCCACATCCAGGGTGACCAATCCCATATCTAGGATGACCCCATATCCAGGGTGATCAAACACCCAAGGTGATCCCAAATACCCAGGATGATCCAACACTGAGGGTGATCCCATATCCAGGATGGATCATGACCCAGGCCCCAGGAATTGCCACGTCAGGGGAATGTCACCATGGAGGACCTAAAGGTCACCCTGGGTGGCTCTGGGTGCCAGTGCCACCACGGCCACCTCCCCAGCCCCAGGGCTCACCCGTGATGGTGACAGAGGCGTGGCCATGCTGCTGCAGCACGGCGTTGAGCACCAGGCACGAGTAGGTGACGCTGGGCTCCACCAGCACTCGCAGGACGCTGTGCACCTCGAACAGCCCCTCCTCGTTGGCCACCTGGGACGTGGTGACATTGGAGGTCAGGTTGGCACCCCGGCTGTCCTGCCACAGCACGCTGGCCTGCGGGTACCCGCGGGAGGCGTGGCATGTCACCACGGCCACGTCACCCGGCTTCAGGTCTTTGCTGGGCTCCAGGTGCACGCTGGGCTTGGAGTAGGGAGCTGTGGGGACAAGGGGGGGATGGTGTGAGGGCTGGGATGGGGAGCTGGGTGAGCCCCAGCAGGGGATAAACCCATCCTCAGGGTCACTGCCAGCCCCAGCAGAGGATAAACCCATCCTCGGGGTCACTGCCAGCCCCAGCAGAGGATAAACCCATCCTCAGGGTCACTGTCAGCCCCAGGATGGGCTCACCCAGCTCATAAACCCCAGCTCAGGGTCACTGCTGGTTGAGGTGGCCCCTTGGCTGGGACCCTCTCAGGGCACGGACCACACTCTACTCCCCAGGGATTATTTTGGGGAGGTGCAGCCATTGATCCCCAGTGTCAGGAGGGACCCCCACCAAGCCTGGCCACCCTGCAGACCCCTCCTCTCTCGTGCTGTGGACACACTGTTAGAGGTCTAGGAGGATCACAGCCAGGGAAATCATTCCCAGGCTGAAGTCTCTCCTGTTCTCTCAGCTCCTTTCCCAAGCTGATAACGTGCTCAGCTCCAGCAGGGAGGTTTTTCCCCAGGACGTTTGTTTTGTCAAAATAGAATGGATTAAAAACATAAATTAACACCTGGTGGTGACCGTGGGACCCATCCTGAAGGACAGTCCCAGAGGTGTTTTCCCAATTATCCAATGAGCCACTGTCTTGTCTTAGCTCAGCAGAACACCCTAGAAATATGCACCGTGTTCTCAATGAATGCCTTCCTTTCCCCAAGGAGGTCCGTGCTGCTCTCACGGCTTTCTCCAGCACGGTAGTGACAACCTGGCACCTCCAGGGACCCCCGGCAAGGCTGGCCAGGCTGCAAACCCCTGGTCTCACCTGGAGGGACCCCCACCAAGCCTGGCCAGGCTGCAGCCCCCTGATCTCACCTTTAGGGACCCTCAGCAAGCCTGGCCAGGCTGAAGCCCCCTCCTCACCTTTAGGGACCCCCACCAAGCCTGGCCAGGCTGCAGCCCCCTCCTCACCTGCCACCTGCAGCACGACGGCGGCGCTGTCGTAGTCGCGCACGCGCACGAAGCAGGTGAAGCTGCCCTCGTCCTGGATGCGCACTCGCCGCAGCAGCAGGGACACGTTGCCCAGGGCCAGCTGGTCATAGAACAGGGACGTGCGGTTGGTGTAGCCCCGGCCCTGGTCCTGCAGCCGGTCGTGGCCCCCGGAGAAGCCGTGCACCAGGCTCTTGGTGTCGGTCAGCTGCCAGATGAGGCTCAGCTCGGCCACGCTGAAGTTGGCATCGGGAGAGAAGGAGCAGTGCAGGGTGGCATCGTGGCCGAACAGGGCCACCACGGGCTCCTCCGGTACCTGGATCTCCATGGCACCTGTGGGAGGGCGTGAGGACGCGCTGGGACACATCCAGGAGCACCTCCTGAATTTTCCAGCTGGAGAGAGTCCAAGGAAATTGAGGGATGCCCATGAGAGGGACTCGTGGGCAGGTGGCATCTCAGGACTGTCCCCAGCTATGCCATCCTGCTGGAAGGGGAACAGTCCCACAGCCAGCACCAAACTGGGGCACCTGCAGCTGCCAGGAGCATCCAGGAGCAGCCACGGGCACCCAAACCTGCACCGGGACACAGAGCCTGGATTGTCCCCAAGGAGACAGGACAGCGGGTGGCAGCGGTGGGGACACGGTGCCCAGGAGGAGCCAGCACTGGCCAGGCTGGCAGGCTCTAGGTGGCATCAGTGCTCCAGCACAGTGCCAACAGGAGTGGCACAGCACGATTCCAACTCATCCCACTGCCTTGGAATGATTCCAGCTCATCCCAGTGCCATGGAATGATTCCAACTCATCCCAGTGCCATGCAATTATTCCAGCTTATCCCAGTGCCATGGAATTATTACAATTATTCCAGCCACATTCCAGTGCTATGGAATGATTCCAACTTATGCCAGTGCCATGGAATGATTCCAGCCCCATCCCAGTGCCATGGCATGACTCCAACTTATCCCAGTGCTATGGCACAATTCCAACTCATCCCAGTGCCATGGAATGACTCCAGCCCCATCTCATTGCCATGGAATGATTCCACCCCATCCCAGTGCCATGGAATGACTCCAATGATTCCAGTCCCATCCCAGTGCCATGCAATGATTCCAAATCATCCCAGTGCCATGCAATGATTTCAGCCACATTCCAGTGCCATGGAATGATTCCAATGATTCCAGCCCCATCCCAGTGCCATGGCACAATTCCAACTCATCCCAGTGCCATGCAATGATTCCAGCAACATCCCAGTGCTATGGAATGATTCCAATTTATCCCAGTGCTATGGCATGACTCCAGTCCCATCTCACTGCCATGGAATGATTCCAACTCATCCCAGTGCCATGGAATGATTCCAGTGATTCTAGTCCCATCCCAGTGCCATGGCATGACTCCAGCCACATTCCAGTGCCATGGAATGATTCCAACAATTCCAACTCATCCCAGTGCTATGGCATGATTCCAACAAATCCAGCCACATCCCAGTGCCATGGAATTATTCCAGCCCCATCCCAGTGCCATGGAATGATTCCAGCCTCATCCCAGTGCCATGGAATGATTCCAGCCCCATCCCAGTGCCATGCAATGATTCCAGCCCCATCCCAGTGCCATGCAATGATTCCAGCTTATCCCAGTGCCATGGCATGACTCCAGTCCCACCCCACTTCCATGGCAGATTCCAGCCCCATCCCAGTGCTATGGAAAGACTCCAGCCCCATCCCTTGTAATACTTCCTGCATGGGGATGAGGGCAGGGTTGGGACAGGGAATTTTTGGGAAGATCCCGTGCTGGGACGGGCAGACAGGGAGGAAAAGAGCACTGGCAGCCGGCCTGGCCCCGGGCTGTCACCCACGGAGCACGAACCCAGGTGGGACGCTGCCACCCCGGGGCACAGCTTTGTCGGGACACGGGTGGCACTGGGGACATGTCCAGCCCCCCCAGCCCCACTCACCTGCCGGGCCGAGCACCAGGATGAGCAGTGGGAAGAGCATCCTCGGCACGGGAAAAGTCGGGATGAGGAAACGGGAGCGGGCACGGCCCCGGGAATCCTCGCGGGAAGGCTCCTCCCTGAGAACCCCGAGCTGAGGGAAAAACACAAGGAAACGCTGGGATGGTGCTGGGAAGGAGGGACACCGAGCGAGGGAAGGGATCCCATGGCAGCCATTCCCAGGGAGCACCCACCCCGCCAGAAACCATGGGAAGGGGTTCGGCTCCAGCCTGGCACGGGCCGGGGGATCGCTGCATTCCCGGCCCGACCCGACGGAGCCGGCGGCAGCTCCGGAGGCGGTGGCCGTGCCCTGGGGAAGCCACGTGAGCCTCTTCCTTCCCTTCCCTTCCCTTTTGTTCCTGTCTTTCCCAGCTTCTCCCTGCAGCGCCGGGCCGTTCCACCCCCGTGCTCCAAGAGCAGCTCGCTCCCAGGCTCTGGAATTTCGCTCCAAACGCAACGGGAGCGGCTCAAAGGGAAAGGGTTGAGGGTTCCCAGCTCCGGCAGCGGCTCCAGGGGAGCGAGGCTCATCCCTGCCCGCGGCAGGAAAATCTCCGGGATGGGACTGTCCAGGAAAAGGGGGAATTAAACCGGAGCTGGATGTGGGGAAGGTGAGGGCAAAGTGCCCGGTCCCGCTGGCGGCGGCGCTGGATTCCCGAAAATCCGCGTGACCTGCGCTCCTCTCGCGGCTGGAATGAGCTCGGGACAGCGGCAACACTGCGTGTCCCCTCCCTGTCCCCTCCGTGTCCCAGCCCATCACAGGGACCCGCTCTGTCCCCTCCCTATCCCAGCCCATCACAGGGACCCGCTCTGTCCCCTCCCTATCCCAGCCCATCACAGGGATCCGCTGTGTCCCCTCCCTGTCCCCTCCCTGTCTCAGCACATCCCAGGGTCCCACTGTGTCCTATCCCTGTCCCTCTCTCTATCCCTGTCCCTGTACATCCCAGGGACCCGCTGTGTCCCCTCCCTGTCCCTGTCCCTGTCCCTGTACATCCCAGGGACCCGCTGTGTCCTGTCCCTGTCCCAGCCCATCCCAGGGTCCTGCTGTGTCCCCTCCCTGTCCCCTGGCACTGGCATTGCCACATCTGTGGGGTCACGGCACGGCGTTCCTGGGGTGCCGCGGGAACGGCCGCATTCCCTAAATCCCCTTTAACTGGGAAAACGGCAGCGCCAAAGGGCGGCTCAGCTCAGCTCCCATGGGGGAAACTCAGGCACAAAGGGAAACTGGGACACAAGGGATGAAAAGGATACAGGGAATGGGGGAAACTGAGGCACAGGAAATGAGGAAAATTGGGGCAGGAAAGGGAAATTGGGGCACAGGGAATGGGGAAAGTGAGGCACAAAGGAGAAACTGGGACACAAGGGGAAAACGGGTACAGGGAATGGGGGAAACGAGGACACAGGAATGGGGGAAAACTCAGGCACAAAGGGGGAAACGGGCACAGGGAATGGGGAAACTGAGGGACAGGGAATGGGGAAAACTGAGGCACAAGGAATGGGGGAAACTGAGGCACAAGGGAGAAACTGGAGCACAGGGAATGAGGGAAAAAGGCACAAAGGGGCACAAAGGGGCAACTGACTTATGGGGGAAACTGAAGTTTAGAGGGAAACTGAGGCACAAGAAACTAAGACACAAGGAGGGGAACCAAGACACAAAGGGGAAACTGAGGCACAGGGAATGGGAGAAACTGAAGCCCATTTCTACCCCAAGAGTCCTAAGAGAGCTTCCCCTCTCTTTCCCTCCAAAGCATGAGGTAAAACGAATTATCCAGGTTTTTTCTCTTACCCCTATCCTTAACTTTTCCCAACCGGACACGTCCCAGGCTGCTGGGAAGGAGAAAGGTGGGAAAGAGCAATGGGGCATCACTACCCAGGAGAGGGGAAACCCTGACTCATTCCCCTTGGAATCCTTCCCTTTCCCTGGGCATGTTAAACAAATCCTCTTTTCCAGGTTTGGTGACCTTCAGTTCCTGCCAGGCCAGCTCAGGGGTGTCACGGGAAGGGGACACCCGTGTCCCCAACCCTCCTGCTGCAGGCGGGAGTGTCACCGTGCCGTGACCCAGTTTCCCCAAGCACAAAAGACCTGAGCTCAAGCTGGGATATAAGGAATCCTCCAAAAACTTCCCTGGGAAGTGCCAGGGATGGCTGAACCCTCCAGAAACCCAAGGAATAATTAATCCTCCGGGAACCATACGTCACCCGTTCCCTATTGTTTTATAATCCCCAAATTATCCACTGCCAGTTTATCACCCTGAGGTGTCAAGGAAACACCTCCAGATGCAGGGAGAAGTCCTTGTCTCCCAGTCCAGCTCGATCCCAGTTTTTGGGGTGCCTGGGTCAGCCCCGCCTCTGTCCCTCCCCTCGAGCCAAGAGTCCGGCTCTGCTCGGGACTATTTTTAGTTCCCGCTCAACTTCTGGGCGTGCAGCAGCAATCCCTCACTTGGGACTCTGTGGGGATGGGGGTGTGAAAAGATGGGACACAGCCCCCAGATCCCATCGGGGATTCGGAGTGTGGTGTTTGGGGTTAGGAAGGGACGAGGATTCGGGGCGATACCTGGCAGGAAGAAGGGACGAGGATTTGGGGTGCAATACTGGGAAGGAGGAAAGGATGAGGATTTGGGGTGCAATAATGGGAAGGAGGAAAGGATGAGGATTTGGGGTGCAATACTGGGAAGGTATTGGGATTTGGGGTGCAATACTGGGAAGGAGGAAAGGATGAGGATTTGGGGTGCAATACCGGGAAGAAGGAAGGGACGAGGATTTGGGGTGCAATAACTGACAGATGGAAGGGACAAGGATTCGTGGTGATCCTTGCCGGGAGGAAGGGACTGGGATTCAGGATGGCCCGGAGGAAGGGCGGGTGGGTTATCCCTTGTTTGGGAACGGGGAAAAGGGGAACCAGCGCTTCCCCTCGGGACTGTGTCCCACGCGCGGGGCGCGTTCAGCCCTGGATACCCAAGAGGGCGTTTCCCATCGGATTCCCAAGCATCCCGGGGTGCCACCTCCCCTGCACCCACCCCGGCGCCGGGTCCCCGCCTCTCCCCGGGACCGCTCCGCACCGGGCCGGGGCACCCCCGCAGCCCCCCAAGCCCCTCGGGGCTCCTGCCCCGGCTCGGGGGACCCCCATTCATTCCATTCCACTCCATTCCTCCCTCCCTTCCTTTCTCCCTCCGTCCGTCCCGGAACCCCGCCCGGCGCCCAGCCGCGGCCCGCGGGAGGGGCAGGGGCAGCGGGGCGGCTCCAGCGGCGGGGGAGCGGCGGGGCCGCCCCGTTACCGGCCCCAGCCCGCACCCCCCGAGCCCCCCGGGCCGCCCCCGGGGCCGCCCCGGCACTCACCGGGCCCGCGGAGCAGGCAGCGAGGGCAGCGGGCGGCGGCCCCGGCACGATTGGCTGCGGCTGCTTCCTGCCGGGAACGGCGCGGGAGGAGCCTGGAGCCGGGAGAGGGGAGCCAGGAGAGCGGGAATGGGAGAGCGGGAATGGGAGAGCGGGGATGGGGAATGGGGACACCGGGCATGGGGATTAAGGAGACCGGGAACGGGGATTAGGGAGAACAGGAATGGGGAATTGAGAATGGGGAGACCGGGACTGGGGAATGGGGAATAGGGAATGGGCAGAACAAGATTGGGGAGCGAGGGGACTGGGGAGAGCGGGAATGGGGACACCGGGGAATGCGGACACCGGGAATGGGGAGACCGGGATTAGAGATTGGGGAGAACGGGAATGGGGACTGGGGACACCGGGAATGGGGATTGGGGAGACCGGGAACGGGGATTAGGGAGAGTGGGAATGGGGAATGGGCAGAACGAGACTGGGGAGCGAGGGGACTGGGGAGAGCGGGAATGGGGACACTGGGAATGGGGACACCGGGAATGGGGATTGGGAATGAGGAGACCGGGATTGGGGACTGGGGAGCTGGGAGAGGGGAGTGAGGGCATTGGGGAAACCGGGAATTGGGACTGAGGAGCAAGAGGAGTGGGGAACCTGGGAATGGGAATGGGGAGCCTGGAGCTGAAGTTTGGGGAGCGCTGAGCAGGGAGATTGTAGAGCAGTGGGCCAGGGATTGGGGTGCCCAGGGGATTGGGGAGCACTGAGGCAGGGGGTTGGGGAGCCTGGGGGATTGGGGAGGTGGGACTTGGGGACTGGGAGCCACTGGCCGGGGGATTGGGGTGCACAGGGCTGGGGGATTGGGGAGCACCCGGCCCGAGGGATTGGGGGTGTCTGGAGCCTGAGGGTTGGGGTACAGCCTGGGTCAAGGCATTGGGGGGCACAGAGCTGGGGGATTGGGGTGCACTGAGGGCATTGGGGTCCACTGAGCCATGGCACTGGGGTACAGCCTCACCCAGGGCATGGGGGTGCAGGGAGCCAGGGGACCAAAGTACAGCAGGCTGGGGGATATTGGGGTGATGGAGCCTGGGGACCAGGACACAGCAGTCCAGAGGATTGGGGTACATGGAGGCAGGGAATGCTGGGGTGCACAGCGCTGGGGAAACGGGGTGCATGGAGCCAGGTGAAGCCCTCAAAGCTGGGACATGCAGCCCCAGGGGATTGGGGTGCACAGAACCAGAGATTTTGGAGATCTCAGATTCGGGATGAGGTGCATGGAACCAGGCAGGAAGGCTGAGCCATCTCCTCTGGGGAGGACAAAAGGCAGCTGGAATTTGCCAGGTGGAGCCCAGGAAAATCCTGGTTAATGATTTCCCCACACCAGCTGTCCCACACCGTGCTGGGCAGAAAGCACTGCTGGGAACACGGGGAAAACCCCAAAAGTTTGGGAGCCATGGCACTGGAAGGGGACACCCACGAGGGTGGTTTGGGCCTTTCTTTGCTGCAGAGCAGAGGAAGCTCCTCACCCTTTTAATTACAGAGGAAAGCTGCAACACCCAAAGCTGGAGAGCTGAAAATTAAAAGGCGAGTTAAAATAACCCCAGACGTGCTATATTTAAACCCTTCCATGTTTTTTTTTTTTTTTCCCCTGGCAGGCAAGGGAGGATTTTGCAGTGAGGGAGCTGCTGAAAGGCTGGTGCTGTGACCTGGGCACCCGTGGTGACAGCAGCAGGGACAGGACAGGGTGAGGCCAACCTGCTTCAAAAGAGACTAAATGGGGAGCCCTGTGCTCCATTCCCGGACATGCCCTGAAAATCCAGAGGGTTTCTAGGAAGGGACCTTCAGGATTGTCTCATCCCAGCTCCTGCCATGGGCAGGGACACCTTCCACTATCCCAGGGTGCTCCAAGCCCCAGTGTCCAGCCTGGCCTGGGACACTTGCAGGGATCCAGCTGCTCTGGGAATTCCATCCCAGCCTCCCAGCCAGGAATTCCATCCCAATATCCCATCCATCCGTGCCCTCTGGCAGTGGAAGCCATTCCCTGTATCCTGTCCCTCCATCCCTTGTCCCCAGTCCCTCTCCAGCTCTCCTGGAGCCCCTTTAGGCCCTGGCAGGGGCTCTGAGGTTTCCCTGGAGCCTTCTCTTCTCCAGGGGAGCACCCCCAGCTCTCCCAGCCTGGCTCCAGAGGGGCTCCACTCTCAGAGCATCTCTGTCGCCTCCTCAGGATTCTTTCCAGCAGCTCTGCAGGTGGGGTCTCACCTGAGCAGGGCAGAATTCCCTCCCTCACCCACTGCCCACGCTGCTGAGGAGGAGCCTGGCACACGGCTGGCACAACAACTCCACCAGCCTCTCAAACCTCAGCAGCCCAAAAGCACAGGTGGAATCCAAGAAAAATCCCCCCAAAAAGTGCTTCCCACCATCCCAGCATCCTGCCTTTGTCTCTTCTCCCACCAGTCTAGCTGGTACAGGCAGCTTTGATTTCTCAGCCACAAGTGCTGCTCTGCTCCTGGTGGTGTTTGAAGGCACAGAGGGAAATCTGAGTGCCTGGAGCTGTCTGAGTGTTAAACAGAAGCACAAAAAATAATTAAAAAAAAAAACACAACAGGAAAAACGAAGAAGCTTGGAAACAAAGGCAGGTTTTTAACACCAGAAGACGCTCAGAATTAAAATCCGTGCTGCTCGCGGGTCTGCTTGTAATTAACAATGAAAGGGCTTCCAGGGGGGAATTTCAGCTGGAGATGTTTCCATCCCAAATGATTCTTTTTGGCTTCTTTTCCTTCCTCCAACCCTGCAGTAACCCAGGTGTATGAGGAGAAGAAACGTGCATAATAATGACCCAAAAAAACCACAGAAAGGTGAAGCAAGGGGCTGCAATTTGCAGGATTCAATCAGGAGGATGTGCTGGGACACATCCAGAGGCTCCCAAGGAGGGCTCCAGGGTCAGCTCTGGGAATCAGGGCTGTTTCTCCTGGCCATTATCACCATGGAAATGCTGCACAGCTTCACTTCCCAGCGTTTGGGGATGTGGGAATCAGAGGTGTGGTGCCCAGGAGGCTCATTCCCAAATTTCCTGCCAGCATGGGGGCACCCAGCACGCTCAGGACTGATCCAGTGCAAGGCAGGGGTTGGAGAGTAAATCCCACCTTCCATCCCCAAACCTGCTGAGATCATGGAATCCCAGCAGGGTTTGGGTTGGGAAGGATCTTAAAGCCCATCCAGTGCCACCCCTGCCAAGGACAGGGACACTTTCCACAATCCCAGGGTGCTCCAAGCCCCGTCCAGCCTGGCCTGGGACACTGCCAGGGATGGGGACAGTGACCTGTTCCATCCTGATCATCCCTCTGGAGCCCTTTGGAAGCTGGATTCACATGGTCCCACCAGCATTGGCCACTGCAGGAGCCTTGGGCACGTGGAAAATTCCAGAAACCAGCTCTTGTCTCCTCCTGGGATCACCAGGAACATCCCAGTGCCAAAGCCAAAGGATGTGGAGCAGCAGGAAGGGGCTTTGGAGGCTTTTGGACCACGGGGCAGAGCAGGGAGATGATGCCAGCAGAAAACAGCCCCACAACCCCAACCTGGGTCTGTTTTTGCTGAGGCTGCCTCGGGGTAAGCCCAGTCCTGCTGACTCAGCATGGCAAAAACCAGAAGTGCCAGAAATCTGGAATGCTCCCACAATGCACATGAACGAATCCCACTGAATTAATTGAAATATTAACAATTTATTGGGGTCAGCTCCCCGGATTCCCACTGGAGAGCTCTGGTGCAAGGGAAGAACTGGGAATATGCACAGAGGGAAGTGGGGACAGGGACAGTGCAACCATCTTTAATGAATTTTACCCAAAATTTGCCCTGAGGGGCCTGCAAGGGGCAGTGAGGGAGGGTGAGCTCAGGGTCACCCTCAACACAGGGCCTGCATTCCCAGAAAAAGCTTGGGAGAGCCTTCCCAAGCCGTGTGTGTGCTCCTGCCAGCTGTGCCCAGCTGTGCCCAGCCCCACACAGCCTCCCCGGCCCAGAGGTGGTTATTTTTTAAAATAAATGTAATTAAAATTTAAAATTTTTAAATTTGCAGCAGTGCTGGGAGCAGCCCTTGGCCTGGATGCCTCCCCCAGCTCCAGTGAGCTGCTGGGTGGTGTGATAAACGAGGTTTACTTTCCTGCCCCATTTTTAAAATTTTTTAAACTTTTCCTGCCCCAGATTTGAAAAGGTTTAGTAAAAGACAAGAGACAAACAATAAAGCAAAAGGTTATAATGGTTGGGTGTTTGGCATTCAGCCAAGAGCACGCTTGCTGTTTTGGAAACACCCCTTAAATTCATCAGCTCCTTGCATATTCATAGACCTGTCATACATTTTCAAACTTTTCTAGAAACTATTTTCCATATTCCAAGAACTGTTTTACATGGCTACTCCTGGAGTTTGTCTTTTTAGAGCATGTGTGTATTTTTTTGCTTGTGGTTTTAATTTATTTGTCTTATCAGTCTTAATTTGGGCCGTGATCTTCCATTTTTACAGATGGTCTGTGCTGGTAAACTGGTGTATTGTAGTAGGTGTCTTTTTTGGGTATTATCCAACCAAGCAGGCAGTTCACTTACTACAAAGACACTTTGTTAGATTACATTTCCTAAAGAAAATTATATCTTAAAAAACATTTCAACACCACACATGTAGTATCTCCCCTAATATTTGCAAAAAAAAGCCAATATCATAATATGTATTTGTAACAGTGGGATCAGCCATTCCCATGGGGTTTTATCCCAGCCTGGGCTCTGGGGATGTGTGTCTGGTGCCCACACCCCAAACCACGTCATTGTCCCCTCCTCAGGGACAGCCAGAGGACTGTGCCCCCTGCACAGAGCTTTTTGCACAGCCTGCAGCATGAAAAGCTCCTCTATTCTGTGAGGCACGAGGGGATGAGGAGCCAGCTGTGCTCCAGGCCCTTGGAGAGCCCTTCCCCTCCCCCAGGCATGGAAAATGAGCCCTTTTTCCTTCTCCTCTCCTCCTGCTTCCTTCCCACATCCTCCCCTCCAGCTTTGCTGCCACCAGCACCCCACATCCAGCAAGGACAGCAGAGAGAAGGCAAAAATTTGGATTTTTCCCCCCAAATTTAAGAAATATAAGACCTTATCCCTCAAAGGCAGCACCCCTCTATGCTGTGTCTTCACAGTGTCCCCCCTCATCCCCTGGAAGGCAGCAGGAGCATTGCACCTGGCAAAACTGGGGCCAGAGAAATTCCCAGAGCAGCAGGCAACAGCCAGAGCTTCCTGCTTCAGTCCCAAGGCACGTGCAGCATTTTGCTCTCCCAGGAAATTAATTCAGCTCAAAGCAGCCCAGCTATCTGTAAATATCAGCCAGGTATTTTTCTTATCAGAGAAAAGTCACCAGTTTTTTTTTTTTTTTTTTGCCCAGCAGCACCTCTGCAAGATCGCTTCCAGCTCGGCTTTCATCCCGACAGGGCTCAGGGAAAAAAAAGAGCTGTTATCTCAAAAACCTTTCCTTGAGGTCTTGTCTTCAATAAACTACAAACCCCAGGTTGCTACAACAACAAACAAACTCCTTCTCGGGGGGAGCAGAGCAGCCAGGCAGGACAAACAGCTGGGCAGTGCCCAAGGGGGTCAGCACGTCCCCAGGTGACACGGGCCAGCCGTGTGGAACTTCAAAAGAGCTGTCACCAGTGAGGGACAAGCCTGTGGTTACTGTGCTGTAAAGAGAGAGAAAGGACAGCGACACACACACGTGTGGAGAGAGCAGAAAACACAGAAGAAAGGTTCCCTGCATCACCAGAACAAGCTCCCTGGAAAATCATGGCTTAGAGATAAGAGATGGCTTGTGAAATGATGAATACAAAAGGAATTTAGCTTCACCCCTTTGGAAGACCCTCTTATCTAACTTCAATATTAGTGGCTTATTCTCTTTTAGTATCCATAGGCCAGCTTTGAATGTAAAATCCCTCAGGGATTGGTTAGAAAGTAGAATTCCATTGGTAATTGGTGCAAATTGTACAACCCTCAAAAGAGATAAAAACCCCTGTAAAACAATAGCCGTGGGTATATGCTAGATCAGATGCCTTCATAGAATAAACCATGGATTTGTGCCTTTCTGTATATCCTGGTCTCTTCACCCCACTGGTCTGAGAGCTCATCATGAGCCAAAATTCCATCTGGGCAAGGCTGGGGAACGTGCTCTGTCACTGAGGGCTGCAGAAGCAGCCTCAGGGATCCCAAAGGGACCCCAAAACCCCACCAGTGACACACACGGATTTCTTTAGGGAAAAAAGGCCAACTTTATTGAAAGGACAGCCCCGATTTAAAGTGTGTTAGTGCAGCCAGGACAGGACAG
>NW_014650744.1:279939-311998 GCF_001447265.1 Sturnus vulgaris
CACACAGATACAGGGACACACGGAAACAGGGACATACGGACACAGGGACACAGGGACACAGGGACACACGGACACACTGACACACAGACACATGGGCACACAGATACAGGGACACACGGGCACAGGGACACACGGACACACAGACACATGGGCACACAGATACAGGGACACACGGACACATGGACACACGGACACACAGAGACAAGGACAGACGGACACATGGACACACGGACACACGGACACACGGACACACGGACACATGGACACAGGGACACAGGGACACACGGACACACAGACACATGTACAGAGACTCACGGATACACAGACACACGGACACAGACACACACAGACACACAGACAGACACACACACACAGACACACACAGGGACACACTGACACAGGGACACACAGACACACTGATTTATGAATGGAAAAAAGAGATTTGCCTTTACAGACAAACTGTAGGTTTGCTGAGAAATGAAATTGGGTATTGGAAGGTGAAAGAAGCAATGGGGAAAAACTCTGAATGAAGAATTAAAGATTAAAAGGGAGGGTTGTACATTAGAGGGGAATCTCAGGTATCAGGAGCTCTGGGAAGTCTGCACCTCTCATGTACCTCAGCCAGTGGGGAAAGAGAGAGGGAAATAAATTGGGATAAAAAGGGAGGCTGCATCCTCCAAAAATCTGAGAGACCCCAGAGGAATGCCCCATGGCGTCTCCCTTTATTCCAATAAAGTTACAGGACTCCTCTGTCTCCTTTTTGGCCATAAACTTCTGGTGTTGGTGGATTAATTTTCCTGACAGCAGCCACCAGCCGTGCCATGGCTGTCCCAGTTGCTCCAGCGGTGGCAAAGGGCTGATCCAACGGGAAGGAAGCCTGGAGATGGAATAACCCCCACGCTGCTGCTGCTGGAGCAGCTGGCTGTGAGCACACCACATTTCCAGCCTCATATATTTTTGGAGCCCACCCTGTGGTGCACAGCACGGGGCTTTTTTCCTAGAAAAGCCCTTCCCAAAGTGGTTCCTCCACCTCAGCCCCACCATCCTCCTCCTCCTCCTCGTTCCCCCTTCCTCCGAGGCAGCTGCCAGAGCGGAATGGGGAATGTGGCAGCTGCAGGAGCCCGTCTGTGGCTGCTGCTCTCAGCTCCTCAGCGCAGCTGTCCCGTGGCAATGTGGCAAGGGCACGGTGCCCAAGGTGCCACCTTCCAGCGCTGCCCCTGCCAGCCCTGCCCACGCCCCCTGCCAGAGCTGCCCCTCAGCAGGTGGCTGGTGGGATGCTCAGAGCAGCCGGCAGCTCTGGATGAGATCTGATGGCACAGCAGGCTCCAGCTTCTCCTGATGCCTTGGGGTTTAGCTTTTATAATTTTCAGAATCTCTGCTGCTTAGTGTGTAACTCTGAAACTTCATATTAGGTGTTAGTTCTCTTCACAGGGGAGTTGGACAGAACAATTCCTTTCTAGCCAGAGAATCAAGGACAACTGGTACCCAGAAAGCAGAAACAACGGTGAGGGAAAGGGGGCAAGGCAGGGGGCTGAGACTTCATAGCCTGGGGCTGTGGGTGGATCATTGACCCCAATGTGCAGATGAACCAAAACTTATAAAAGTGTAAAACTCGTGACCAGGATCTATCTGGGATTTGATTTGGGTGTAGCCCCGGCCGGGCTCTTGCACTGCCCAAGGTGAATCCTTTCAATAAATTCCTATTTTATCCCTTTTGCTCTGTCTGGTGTCTGTTCCAGCTCAGCCTTTCCAGCTCTCAGGAGATTCCCACTCACCATCTGCTCCTGGGGCAGGGACCAGCCTGGGGGTGAGCCACAGGTCCCCTGAGGAGCACAGGGCCATGCAGGACAGCTGTCCGTGGAAACACAGAGCCTTTTTTAACCTTTACACCGTGCTTGTTTGCTCAAGCAGAGCCCAGAGAAGGGCAGATGTCAGCAAAGCCTGAAGTAACCTCTGCACCCACCCGCTTCCCCTGAGCACCAGCAGGGTTTTCCCCAAGTTTGGAGCCATTCCCGTGATGTCAGGGAGCAGCAGGGAGAGCTGGAGCCCCGGGATGGGGACAGAGGGTGAGAGCTGCTCGTGGTGCAGCTGCACAGCCCAGCCCAGCCCAGCTCCACACCCACCCCCGGCTTTGGAGAGGCAAAGCTGCTGCAGGGACCCGCAGGGATGGAGATTTCCAGTCCTGCTGCCACTCTCCAGCTTTTCCCAGCCCTGCCTCTCGCTCCTGGCAAGCCCAGAGCTGCTTCTCTTCCCCAGCTCACAGCCCCAGGCCCAGCATCTCCCTCCAGAGTCCCTTACAGAGTCAATCCTTTGCTTTTCCTTAGGGCTGCCCTGCCCAATTTATCATTTTTTCCACAAAATTGATTATTTTTTCCCTCCCCTAGTTCTGCTTTCTAGAAGCACATGGGAAGGAAGTTTCAGCCTTTCCACCGAGGCTATTTCATTCCTGAGCTCGTGCTTCCCTAAAACTGCAATTCAAACAACTTTAATTGTACATTATTTTCTCTCTGAATCGCCCCCATGGATAATTTATCTTTTCTTAGTGTAGCTGGAGGGAGTACAATCTTATCTTTCAGCTCCAGCAAGGCTGACAATTTCCTATCTTCTGATGCCTTCTGCTCTTCACTATGTTGGGGCTTTGTTAGAGAGTTGATTAAAGCAAAATTGCTTTTTTTTGCTGCAATTTTGCTGCAATCTAACCCAGAAATGCCCAAAGAATCACAGTCATTTTTCACAATGCTCCTGTGTTCCCTGCTATAAAAGTCTCTCCTGGCCAGGCTGGAGAATTCAGCACCAGCTTTAATGTCTGCCATCAATTAAACCTCCCCTCCTGTCACTCCTCTGAGCTTTAGAAGGTGAAATAGTTGGGATATTCAGCCCAGTCTGGTCACTCACTCTTGCTCATTTTCTCCTGTTGATAAAAAAACCCTTCTTTCCATCAATTGCTTTTCTTTTACCCTGTGCATCCAGCTCCTCCCAACTCTCTCCACTGCAATTTCCTCAGCCTGTTTCTGAAAGCCAAACATTGTCCCCAATACACACAGAGCCTAAAATGCCCAATTCTGCTGATTTTGCCCATTCCCAGGCCTTAGAGGGGCACAGAACCGTGGAATGTCCCGAGCTGGGAGGATCAGCAAAGCCCAGCTGCTGGCCCTGCACAGGACACCCCAAGATGTGGCACTGAGCAGCACAGCCCCAGCCCTGACTCCACTTTTGGGGATTATAACAATGATTTTGGACTGGCCTAGATGACTCTGGGGTTTTGGTAACCCCCAGCCAGTGGGAGAAGGTTTTTGGATCTGGGTTGTGCATCACACCTCAATCCTGTGATAGTTTGCACCCCATCTGTGTGCTTCCAGATCCCAACAGGATGAAAATGGCCCTTTCCTGGTCTGGAAGTCCAAACTAGGCCAGATTTAGCACAGTCCAACTCAAACCAAGAGCAGCTCCCTGGGGCTGGGCTTACATGGAGCAACAACACAGGGTGGGTGAGGAGGGGTCCCAGGTAAAGCTGCTCAAAAAAAAATTAAAATTTAAAATTAAAATTAAAATCTATCAGTGCCACCCTGCCTGGGCCCAGTTCTTTCTCATCACTGGGGTTTATTTTAGGTGTCACACTCCCACAGGAGGAGGGAGCTGTGGGTTTCATTAAATCACTTTTATTCCATCACTGGCTGAAGTGAATGTGCCCCAGGGCAGCAGAGAACGCTGATCAGAGCGAGCCATTAAGATGAGAACCACCCCTGGCTAATGCAACCTGCAGCACGCAGGACTAGGAAAATGATATTTCTCATTTCCAAGGCCAACTGATAGCTTTCATTTGGATTGAGCTGCTGAAGGATGATGAAAATAAACACCCCCCACAAGAGATGCGAGAAGCAGCAAAGCTCGGTCCCCGAGCTGCCAGCTCGATAGTGACCTCCTGGCTGTCCCCTCTGTCACTGCCACACCGATCGCAGCTCATTGTCTTCATTTCATGTTAATCACTGCTCTTTAGGCAGATGGATTATCGGCCTTTCTGCCTGGCTGCCTTCCCCCCCCCGGGCTCCTGGGCTGGCTCCATCGATGATGGCCATGATAGCACAGCTCCCATCGATGGCTGCAGCAGGGACCTGTCCCTGTCCCCAAACAGTGACTCCTTAGGGACAGGCACTGTGTGGGACAGGGGACAGGAGGTGCTCAGTGATGGCCATGACAGCACAGCTCCCATCGATGGAGCTGGTTTGGGGCAGGGACCTGTCCCCAACCCCCAAACCAGCCCTGGGCACCCCAGAGTGACCCCACGTCGTGTGGGACCAGAGCCACGAGCCACAAGGGAATCATGGAATCACAAAATAGGCTGATGGGAAGGGACCCATTGGGATCATCAGTCCAAGCCCTGGCCCTGCACAGACACCCCAAAAATCCCACCCTGTCCTTGACAGCCTCGGGGCTGTGTCCATTCCCTGGGGAGCCTGGGCAGTGCCCAGCACCCTCTGGGGAAGAACCTTTCCCTGGTGTCCCACCTGAGCCTCCCTGACACAGCTCCAGCCATTCCCTGGGGCCTGTCCCTGCTCAGGAGAGGGAAGAGCTGGGTTCCTGCCCCCCCCACTGCCCCTCAGGAGGGTGTGGAAGAGCACAGGGAAGTGTCCCCTCAGCTTCCCTTTCTCCAGGCTGAACAAACCAAGTGCCCAGACATGCAGGTTGGCATGGCCAAATATATCCCTGAGGGAATTCTGAGGGAAAATAGCTCCCTGAGGTGTCCCTGGATGTAACCAACAGGGATGCCCCAGCTCTTCTGCCTCTTGGGCAAACGGTGCTGAGTGACAAGTCCTGGGGCACTGAAGCCCTGGGCAGCCCCACGTGGGGTGGCATTCCCACCCACAGGCTTGGGAACCCTTTTAAGCTCAGCCCAGGGCTGGTCTCAAACCAGGTCTGAGCTCCTGTTGCTCTCTAGTTTAGCCCCAGCTGTCCCTGCACCTCTGTGCCCCAGGGATCTGAATTGACTTCCTAGCTTGAGCTCAGGGCTGGTTTGTACCCCAGGCTTCTCCTGGCTCTGTCCAGCCCTAGGTGCCCTCGCTGGGACTGATCCTGAGTTAGGATTGGTATTTCCAGCCTATCTTGTGTAGGATGTGGGGACTCCTGGCTGCTCTCCTTGCCTGCCAGCCATGTCGTTGTTCCCTTTCCTTCCCATCCCTGTAGGATAAGAGCCCTCCTTGCTGCCCCACAAGGGCACCCCGTGTCCAAAGCCACACCCCAGGCTACTAAAATACCCCGGGAACAGCCCGAGTGTCCCGTGGGGAGCACCCCAGGACACGGGGCCGTCCCTGCAGCCACCACAGGAGCCCCAATCCCTGCTCTTCTCCTCAGGGAGGAAGGAGAGGAAGACGGAGCCCAGCTGCAGGCAGTGCCCAGCCCTGTGCTAATCCAGGGCTGCCACCTGCCGTCTGCTCCTGCCGGATCAGCCACATCCTGAAAATTCCTCCAGATGTTCCAAGCATTCCCCTGTGCCTTCCCAGAGACCCTCACTGGCACCCAGGAGCAAGCTGGGGTGCAGCAAAGCTTTTTTTTCTGTGGCTGGATGGAGCTGCTCCCAACAAAAGTTATCCCTTCTCTCCCTTCTCAGGGAATGGCTGAGTTATTGGACCCCCATTCCCTAAAAAATTGAGTGGAGAAAAACTTCACAGTGTGGCTGAGCTGGATGAAGAATTTGCAATGGAGACAAACAATTTTGGGCTGGATCAGAGAGGAGGGAAGGGGGAAAGCAGTTTGACTCGTGTCCCTCTTGCTCCTTCCCTGCAGAAAACAAGGTCAGGCAAACTTCAGCTTTCTGTCATAACAGAGCTGATCTCAGCCCCGCTGAGATTCCCCCCGGACTCCGTGTTTGCATTCCAAACCACCCTGCCCCAAATCGCCCTTCGTGTCAAGGCGTTTGTTTTGCATGGAAAGCCATTTCTGCTCCGAGAGGAAACCACGGCGTGACTCCAGTGTGACCACAGCCGGCAGGAGCAGTGAGCACAGGGAGGAGGGCAGCTGGCTGCCAAAAGCCCAGCTGCCATTCCCCATGGGATTGGGAAGTGTCAACTCAGCTTTCTGCTGAGGAAAAAATGACTTCTAGATTTATTTTTTTATGACTACCCTGAGATGGTTTTTTTTGTTGTTTTTTTTTTAGCAGGTTTGCCTTTGACTCTTTTCCCTCAGAGCATGTCAGTGTGTGATTTTACAAGCTCTCCCTTCTCTCATTTCTCAGAGCATGAGGGTTTTGTTCAGTTTATTTTTTTCCTGGCTGTTTAGGATGAAAACTGCAGGGGTCACCTGTGCAGCAGGGTGTGAACGAGGCACGGAGCCTCTGTGGTGCCTCACCCCGATGTTATCTGATGGGGTTAATGTCGTTCTCCAGCTGCCATTGTGCCTTTGGGGAGATGAATACCCATTAATCAGGTCGGAGTTACCTTTTGGGATCGCTGTTTTCCTGGCAAGCGGCCCTCGGAGCATTATCTGATGTTATCCAGGGTTTCTCAGCCTGAGAGCAGCTGAAGAAGAGGAGTTTTGTGCTCTCGGGACTCTCTTTTGTGCTCTGCCCTGCCCTGGCCCAGAACACATTCAAAAGAACGTGAGTCTGAGTGAGGCAAAGCAAAGAAAATCTTCTCTGTGAGGGTGGGGAGACCCTGGATGGAATTCCCAGAGCAACTGTGGCTGCCCCTGGATCCCTGAAATGTCCCAGGCCAGGCTGAACGGGGCTTGGAGCAAACTGGGACAGTGGAAGGGTCCCTGCCCATGGCAGGGGGTGGCACTGGATGAGCCTTGAAATCCTTTCCATCCCAACTCGCTCTGTGAAAGCTTTCAAAGCACATCACAAAACACATCAAAACAACAGAGATCTCTCAAACACTCACAGTTGCAAGAAGACAAGCTCAAAATTCCCCCACAAAATAAGGATGATGCCTCTTTGCTGCTCTCTGAGAACTGAAACTCTCCTGAATTTCCTGCTGATTACAGGGTTTTTTTTTTGGTTCCTCTTTGCTTGTCTGGCTTCCAAGATTTTCTGTCTTCCTCGTTCAGAAGGAATAAGCAGAGAATAATCAAAACTGAGATACCATCCCCCCTCCCCAGGTGAAAATATGGTCTTGATTTAAGGGAAAACGCAGGGATTGGAAAATTTTGACATACCTGGGTTTTCCCTGGCATTCCTGAAGCCAGGAATCACCATCCCCACAGCAGCCAAACACATCACCCTGCTCAGACTCGATCTGCTGGAATACCAGGGTTTTCCTCACTGCCAAGCCACCGTGGTGGATCTAGGGCTGCCAAATCCCCTTTTCCTGCAGAACTCCAGCTGCAAGAGGATTCCCTCATCCATGGAACAACAAGAGGGGTTTTTTACCACAGTTTACGAGGCTGGCTACCTGAATACTTTGGTATAAATTTAAGGGATTTGGAGGAACTCTGTGCTCCATGAGACTTAGGATCAGACCCATGAGGACATCTCCTGGTCATGGGGACTTTTTGCTCTGGTTTCCTGTGCTGTATGATCACAGATCCACGGATCAGTTCCATGCAGAGCCTTCCTTCCCTGCCTGGGAAACGACCTGCACTGGAGACCTTCCAGGGAAGCTCCAGGTGAGAGCAGGGCAGCGTCCCCAAGGCAGAACCAGAGGAACACAAGTGACAGCTGAGTTATGCAACTGCAGAGAGAAACTCCGGCAAAACCCAGCTGGTGACAGAGAGGGGAAAAAATTCCTCCTGCTAAGTTGGGTGCGGGCCTCTGGCAGCGTGAGTCACCCTGAGCTGCCATGGTTACGGAGCAAAGGATTACTGAGCAGATCCAGAGCCTGCTCCCAGCGCTCACTCCTTCCAAACTTGGAAAACAGGCAGTGGAGGTAAGGCCTAATAGCGAGTGGGTGTCTGCAAGGAGCAGAGTGACAGCAAAATCCTGGGAAAACAGCGTGTGAAGAATGGCACGAGGGGCAGTGCCCTGTAAAACTGGGATTTCTGCATCTTTGTTCCCCTTTTTGTCCGGTTTGCAAGGGCTGCTGTCAGGATTGTTCCACACGGGGAATAAAAGAGGATGTTTCCACAGCACGGTGAGAAAAAGCAGAGTAGTGTCACACAGATGAATCAGCTGGCACCAACAGTGAGTCATGGAAATGCACCATGGAAATTCTCCAGCGCAGTGGAATCTCTGAGGCACATCAAACCTGGCATCCCTGGGGAGCCAGGGGCAGCCAGGATGACGTGGAGCACCAGCACAGGGCCGAAATCTGCTGCTCCTCACGCGTGACCTCACCCCTGCCATCCTCATCCAAGTCCTGAAGCGCTCAGGCAGGGATTTCAGCAGGGTTTTCATGGAAAAGGTGTGCCTGATCCTTGCTTTCACTGAGTCACAGCAGCAATAAAAGGACGTGCAGTCTGTTTGCCGATGATCAGCTGAGACCTACCTGGGCAGGGTGAAGGAGGAAGGAGACAAAGTCAAGAAACCAGAATAGTTTGGGATGTCACCACCCATTATTGCCCAGCCCACCCCGCCCTGGGCACGCTGGTGACACAGGGCTCTGCAGAAAGCTAAAAATCTGATTTCGAGGATTTTCTACTCTTTTCTCCCCCAGTCTCCTTCTCTGCTGGTCTGTCCCATGATCTCCTACAAGCCTCCTATCTCCCCACCATCAGCTGGGCTCACGGGCACAGAACAAAGCAAAAGCAAGCTGCAGATCTGACCTGGTGTCTGTGATTTATGACAGGAAAATAGAAAAAAGCCACCCAAAGCTCACCAACAGCCGATTTGCAGCATGCTGGGCTTGTCCAGTCATCCAGGAGAGAGTTATTGTGCTCTTTGCCCACAGTTCCACTGCTAACACAGGGCAAACACCTTTGCTTCATGTGGCCTCGATTGCCTATTTGTGCAAAAGCAACACGGCCCTTGAAAATCTTTTGTCTGGAAGCACAGAAGTGATGGATGGAACAACTTTTGCCAGTGTTTTAAGCCCACAAAGAACAGAAGTGAGGAAGAGTGTGATGCTTCTCACATCCCAGCCAGAGGGGCTACGCCATGGCGGCCCTGAGGGTACAGTTCCCTCAGGAGGGCTCTGCCATCTTGCCCTCAGTGCCCCTGAGGGGAGGATGCCTCAGCCAGGCTTCAACATGGCAGCTGCAGGGATGAATCCCACAGATGGCTCAGTGCCACTGTGCCCTCAGTGCCCCTGAAGGGATGGATTCCTCAACCAGGTTCTGCCATGGTATCCCTGAGTAGGGGCTCCACCATGCTGCCCTGAGGGGAAGGTGCCCTCGTAGGGGATTCTGCCATTACACCTTCAGTGACCCTTTGGGAATGGATTCCTCAGAGCTCCACCATGGGGTTCCTGAGGGGACGAATCGCTGAGGAAGAGCTCCACCATGGCAGCCTCAGTGTCCCTGAGGAGACAGATTCTATCAGCTCCACCATGGTGTCCCTCAGATCCCTGAAGAAGGGTTGAACCATGGGCACTTTCAGTGCCCCTGAAGGAACAGATTCCTCAGGCGGCCTCTGCCATGGTGTGTCTCCGAGGGGACATATCACTGACAAGGGACTCCATCATCCCACCCTCAACACCCCAGACAGGAAGCTGCCTCAGGCGGGTTCCTCCATGGTGCATCTGAAGTGACGGATCCCTCGGGCGGGCTCCGCCATCGGGCCCCCGAAGGGACGGTTCCCTCGGGCAGGCTCCGCCATTGCGCCCGAGTATAGGCTGCCTCAGGCGGCCTCCGCCACGGCGCCCCTGAGGGCACGGCAGAAAGGGCACGGGGGAGCTCCCCGCCGCCTGGGGCGTCCCCGTCCCGCCGCCAGCTCGGGAGCTCGGCAAGGAGGAGAAACCCCGGCATAGAAGACGCAGCAGCGCTGAGCAGAACGGGCCGAACGGGGCCAACATGGCGGCGAGGGGCGGGCGAGGCGAGCCCTGACACCGCCCCCCCTCCCCTCCCCTCCCCGGCGGCGTCGCCCCCCGCCCCCGGCGGATCTCGCGAGAGCGGGCGCTGCGCTGCGGTAGGAGGTCGGCGGAGAAGGACGGACGGAGCCGCCGCCGCTCCCGCCGCCGCCTCACCCTCCTCACCTTCCTCCTCCTCCTCTTCCTCCTGCCCCTGCCTCAGGAAGATGCCGCGCTCCGGGCCGCTCCCCGCCGCCTTCTCGCTGCTGCTGGCGACGGCCGCACTGCTGCCGGGACCCGCCGCGGCGCAGAACGGTGAGGGAGGGCGGCGGCGGCGGGGGGAGCGGGGGGGAGCGGAGCGGAGCAGGTCGGAACAATAGCGGCGGGTGCGCTGTGGGCAACCCCGCGGGTTGGGGGGCGACCTCGGGTTTGGGGGGAATCCCTCGTGATTTGGGGGCCCCTCAGGGGAAGGGGAAAGGGGGGGAAGGAGGAGAAAGGGAGGGGGGAGACAGGCTCGGCCCCCCGGCTCCTCCTGAGGCGCCTCGTGCCGCCGGTAAAATGGAACATCTCCTCATCTCCTCCCGCCTACTGAACCTGCATCTGCCGGGCCGCCTTAAATCATTTATAATGCAATAAAGCCCGTAGTTCCTTAGCAACTGGAGAGGTCCTTCTGATAGGAGCGTAAAAGAAGGAATTAAAAAAAAAAAAAGAAAGAAAGAAAAAAAAAGAAACAAGCAACCCACCACACCCCAAGCCTTCTCCGTTCCTTGTAGGATAGCGTGAGCTAAATCCAGCGCGGCTGCCTCCTCCCCGGCGAGTTCGCAGCCAAGTGCATGACAATTAGTGGCAGAGCGGAGCGGGGCCAAGAGGCTGCTCCAGCCGAGCCTCCTGCTCCAAGGAAATCCCGCAGCGCCCAGGAAAATGCCTGTGTGCTCCCGGCAGGCCGGGCAGGGCTGCCTGGCCCTGGAGCGGGAGATGGATGCTCCTTGTGCAGCATCACGGTCGGGGCTGCTCGGGCCTGGAGTGCTGGGAAGGACGGGGAGCTCGGATTTCGGGGGGTCTGCCCAGGAGGAGGAAGGGCTGCCTTGCTGATACACCAATTCCACGCTAGTTTCATCATTTCATCCTCCTTTCTCTCTCCTTGCTGTCTGCTCTGCAGATAATATTCGATCTTAGAGTTTTCTGGCTGTTGGGGTGAATTTTGCCTTGCAGCACGAGGTCCTTGATTCTTTGCTCCAGGGGAATCCTGAAATCCCAGGATTGTGGAATCCCAGCCTGGTTTGGGCTGGAAGGGACCTTACAGCCCATCCCATTCCACCATATGCCATGGGCAGGGACACGTTCCACCAAACCAGCACTGGGGCTCTCGGGGTGTTTCACAGTGATAGGTGAGATCCAGATGGGAAAAATACTGTCCTAAAGATCCCAGGTGAGAATTATTCCCTGAGCACGTGCAGATTTTGCAGTGTGAAACCAGCAGTGAGCCTCGTGTGTCTGTTAACCAGAGTTTGACATCTGCGCTATGAATGAGGACTGGGGGCTCTCTGCAGAGTGAGGCAGGCACTCCTTTGTGGAGTCTGGGAAAACCCTGCTGGAGCTGTGTGGGAATTGGGGATCTCGCTTCCCTGGGCTCCCGGGAAGGTGCTGGATGGGCTGAGTTATGGGTTAAATGTAGTTCTGTGCTCTCAGGGAAATTCCAGCCTTGGGCTAGGGCGGAGGGAGCAGTTAAATGGAGCAGGGGAGGTGTCAAGTGCCAGCAGCTGGGATGACAATCCCCGATGGCTGCGGGACAGTGCAAACATTTGGCGTTTGCAGCAGTCAGGAGTCTGGAGGTCAGCGATGAAGTGAATTTTGGGGAGAGCTTTGTTGTGACTTCCATGCTGGGCTTGAAGCCGACCAAAGTGGTCTTGGCATGAGAGGAGATTGCAGCCCTCTGGTGTGTCCTGAAAGCTCATTAATTTTTTATTTTTAATTAAGTGGTGAGGGAGACTCTGAGTTTCTGTAACGCTGTGGGAGCTCACACAGGTGGATGAAAATCTGCTGGGGAAGGGGTGGAGCACCCCAAGCCGAGTGAAGGGTTGAGATCTTTCTGACTTGAGATTTATTGCTGCCCCAATTTTAATGTAAAGGCTCTGCTGCAGAGGAACTGGGCTTTTTTTCAGCAAATAATGGCCCATGGGAAGCTTCCTGAAACAGAGCAGTTCCTCTTTGGTGTGCAGAACAGGTCCAGCCATTTCCTGGACCGTGGATATTCCTTCAGATCTCCTTTGAAACGGGTGTGTGCTTTGAAGGGGCAGGGGAGGATCCCAAAGGGCAGGAATTTGTTATCTTTTATTGATGTGGAACCATCAGAGTGATGAAAGGTGATAGTCCAAGTGCTGCTGAGCTCAGGGTGGTGAAGGAATGACCTGTTGGAACTGCAGGTCACCACTCACCTGGAGGAGCAGAAAATTCCCACTGGAGTTTTCCCATCTCAAGAAGTTTTGGGAAGCAAAATTTTTCCCCACCTCTGACAGGAGATCACTGCTGAATTCCCAGTCATTTTTCCAGACTTGATGCAAACCAGAATATTTGGAGTCAGGCTCACCTGTGGATTTAAGCTTGCTAAAACTGGAAGGAGGTTTTTGACACTTGGGTGGCTTATTTTGAAAGCTCTTGCATAAACATCTCAAGATCTCAGGGAAATGTGTCAGGAATTGAACTTTTTCTGAATATTCTGCTGGAAAAATGATCAGTTTCTGCTCGTGGCTTATATCCAGAGCAGAGTTCTGATGGAATTGGAGGAGAGATGAGGAGGAAGAGCTGGAGAAAGCCAGTCAGGAGGAGCTGTGTTTAACCTGCATTTTCTAAGGGCAGCTATTGGAAAATGGCTTTAATGCTTGAAAGCAGACAGCAGCTCCTGGTGGAGGGGAGGAAAACATGACTTTTCCACTGCTCTTTCACCTTTGAAGTATCTTTATTTCAAAACAAGCAGCTGGAAAACCAAAGGCTTCAGTGCAGTGATAATTCCACCCCAGAGTGGCTGGGATTTAAAGGTTATTTTATTGGCTAAAATTGCTGCCCCCTGTGAAATCTGCAGTGTTTTTTTAGCATGCTGACACAAGAGTTGGAGTGGGAGCAAGCTGGCAAGTTCTGCCCTAAAGTGCAGAGAATTCTTCACCGTTCTTCACCCTGATTGGGTTGTCCTAAGCTGAACATGAATAAAACCAAATTAATTCAGGTGGTGCTTGTTCAGTTCATTCTCTGCATGGATGAGGAAAGAACTGGCTGGCTAAAACCAGAATATGGATTTTCTGTTGGCAGAAACTATATAAAAGTGATCATAAAATCAGGAAAATTAGCTGAGTTAATCCTGAATTCTGAAAATGAATTTCTTCTTGAGGGAGCCAGTGAAAAACTTGGCTTTTATCCTTCTTTTTGACTGCTGAGCCTCATCCATTCTGCTGTGCCTTCTAATGGTGCCCAGATAAACGTGAGCAATGGTTTCCCAGAGCATTTTTGGAGCCTGAGTGTGGGCTGAGCAGCGAGGAGAATGTTCAAAGTTCTGTTTTCTTCCCCACCAGTGCTTCTCTCCTTCCTCCTCCTCTTCCTCCTCCTCCAACTCCCATGCTGGAAGCTGGGATCCAGGCAGGATTTCCCCTTCTCCTGCTGCTGTCCCAAGTCCTGTTTTATCTTCCCAGCCCAGCCTCAGGGACCCTGTAGCCCACCATGGATTTTATTTCATGGTTTCTGTCGTTATTGCACCTCCTGAAATTCACACACGTGCTGCACCTGCCTCCAGTGCTGAGATTTTATTTTTGGGGCTATTTTTCTCTAGGGCAGTGTTAAAGCTTTACTAAAATCAGGACAATTCCTGTGGCCAAGCTGCTCTAAAGTTTAGTTTTGATTAAAGCAGGAGGGGTAACACAGCTTGGGTCTGCCTTACTCCAATTTCCCATTTTTTTTTTTAATTTCCCAGTATAATTCTTTCTGGAGGCTGGAATTGGGGCTGTGTGGGGTTCCAAGTCTGACCCTTTGGGTGTTTGAGGATGTGCTTTGTGTGTTCAGTCAAACTCCTCAGAACAGGAGGATTTGGGAATAAATACAGCCACTTTTTTCCCAGTTAATTCCCAAATAGGAATCCTCACTTCTATAAAGCTGGAAGAGAGAACTTTGCTGTTAAAACATAACTCAGGAATTATCAAGGCTCTATCAAATCCGATATCCAATCATTCAAATAATGATAATTGTCTGTGATTTTATTTTCATGGCAATTTATTTTTGCTCCAGGTTAAACATTTGTTTGATGCCTGGTGCTGCTTGGTATTTTTTTTTTTTTATTTTGGTGTTGGAGGAGATTAGCTCTGTGAGACATTTTTCTAGAGGAAAATGGTTTGAATTAAAAAAAAAAAATTTTTTTTTTGCTCTAATTCCCATAGTTTTGCATTCCATGTTTTAAAATCCACAGCAGTGGACTGGATGAAACCAAGGTGTAGCTCCTCACATTTTGGGGGGTACTGATTTGGAAACCTAAAATGCAGCATTTTATAACCGGTGCATTGATAGAATGGGACAACAAGAGAAAGGGAAATATCACAGCCTAGAAAAAAAACCAAAAACCACACTCAACCCCAAACCTCAGCTGGAAAAACGGCTGCAAACACACGGAATTCCAGGAGCTTGGGAAAACTGCCACAGAGCGTGTTGGAAATGCTGAGAAAATGGGTTTCAGAGGCTGGGCAGGCTTTTGGCAGTGCAGAGAGCTCCCAGCAGACACGGGAGAGGAGAAGAGGGAGAGAGGCAGCCTGGAATAATTCCGTGAGGGCGGACAGCAGGAGTTTGCAAAAAAACAGATGCTCGGAGCATTTTTAAACCTGAGCGTGCAGCAGCTTGGCTGAGCACTCCCGGGGTTATTTTTTTTTTTTTTTTTTTTTTTTTCTCATGGTTTGTTGGGAAAGCTTTGTGGTGCTTCAGCAAAGCCTGCCTCAGGTTTAGGCTGCAAATGGGGGAAGTGTTTGAATTGCTGTCGTTTCAGGCTGTTTGGAGTGAATTAAATGGTGCTGGAGGGGTTTAAAAGCAGCTCTGAGGCAGGGTTCAGCTGCTTGCTCGGTTAGCCTGGTGAAATCCATGCGGGTTAGGAATGCTCAAAGGATTAGAAAATCCCTAAAATGCACTTTTGCAGCTTATTTTTGGTCTGGTGCTCTCCGTGTCTTCACAGCAAATCCCTGTTTGTTATCCTTTGGTGAGTCACTTCTGGCTGAGGTTTCCTGATGTACAGAGACATCACCTAAAGCAGCTGTGCCAGGGAATTGAAAGCTTGCAAGCAGCTGAGTCCCATTTTCATAAAATCCCAGGATGGTTTGTGTTGGGAGGGACACCTTCCATTATCCCAGGCTGCTCCAGACCCATCTGGGACACTTTCAGGGATCCAGGGGCAGCCACAGCTTCCCTGGGAATTCCATCCCACGGCCTCACCACCCTCACAGGGGAGAATTTTTCCCCAATATTCAACCTAAACTTGCCCTTTTCCACTTTTTAGCCATTCCCTGTGTCCTGTCCCTCCATCCCTTGTCCCCAGTCCCTCTCCAGCTCTCCTGGAGTCCCTTTAGGCCCTGGCAGGGGCTCTGAGCTCTCCCTGGATCCTTCTTTTCTCCCAGCCTTGCTCCACCCTTGGAGCATCCAAGTCATCCAGGAATAAATGCCACGGAGAAAACAACTGGTTGTAAATATTTACAAAGCCAGCCTGCTGGATTGAGCAGAGTTAAAGAATGTTTCTGTAGTTTCAGCTGAAGATGTGCAGTTTGCACTAACCAGACAGCTGGGTTTGCACTCGAGGATTCCAGGGAATAAACTGGAAGTTTATTCATTTGGATTTGATTTGAGCCCTGCAGCTGCCTCCTCTCACACTGCCAGCCACAGAAATCAGGAGCTGAGCACTGCAGGAGATTGGGGAACAAATCTTGGGAGGTGTTTCCCAAATCCCAGAGCTCCCAGCCATGTCAAGGTTGTGACTCAGAGCCCCTTTGCACCTGCACTTTGGGATTCTCCTGATGGGCTCTTCCTTGTTTTGATGGGAATTGGGAAGCTGGGCCTGCTCTGCTGTGTTTTCCTGCTGGCAAGCAAAAAAATGCAAGTCTCCTCTTTTCTGATGTGTGATTCATCCCCTCAGAAAGGGCTGGGGTTTATTTAAGGTCAAATAAAGGTAAAAAAATACCTTTATAAAAGTAAAATCCCTGTGTGTCCCAGGGAGCTTTGGAGTTGTGCTTGGAGAGCTGTTCTGTGGTGCAGTTGCTCTGAGGCTGCACTGAGTGAAAAATACAGTGAGGATTCCACACTTTGGCCTTCAGTTTGCAGTCAGGAACAGGATATTTGGTGCATTTATTCCCTCTAACCTAGAAACTTAATTATTTTATGTGGCACCCATCCTATAATGCTGATCACGGTCACCTCTGGCTTTTGTCTTTTTGGGAATATTTCTGTTTTATCCCATTTCTGCCAGTTCTTTCTGCAGAAGGGTTGGGAGTGATGCTGGAGCACCCATCTGTAACCCCTGGGTGCTGTGAGAGCTTTTCTTCTTGCTGTCAGGCACGAGGGTAATTCAATATTTTCATTCCTTTTAACAGGATATTTGTGATTAAATCTTTTTCTCCTGGCTCTTTGCTTCCAAAACCAAAACAGAGCCAGGACAGTTCCCCCTTTTCCCCAGTTTTGAGGGTGCTGAACCTGATAGGAGGCTGGGAAATTGTATTAATGGTTTCCTTGCAGCTCTAATTAGTTGCATTTTTATCTGACAGGGTTTTCAGCACTTTGCTGAAGTGCTCAGCAGCAGCTTCTGTTCTCACCCCAGGCTCTGAGCTGCGTGTTTGGGGTCTCAAAACTCCTATATTTAGTGGTGATTTGGTGACCCCAATCTTGAGCCATATGGAGTAAAAGAAAAAAAATCTAAAAAAGAAAAGAAATGTGGGGTTTGGGTTGCAGGAAGGGAATTATTGGGAGAATGGAGGCAAAAGCACAGGAGGGGAACTGCCCTGAGGCTCTCTTGCTATGGGGCCTGACAAAATGGGTTTAGAATTCCCAAAGGATTTCCTTTTGCCAGGTGAAATGGAGCCTCTCAGAGATGGGGAACTGCTAAATCGAGATTTTTGGGTGCTTTGTGGAAACCTGAATTTGCATGGATGGCAGTGGAAAAACCACCTTTGGTTCAGGAAAAGCCTGAGGGCTGGCAGAAAATCCCTCTAAGTTTGCCCTGTTGTGACATTCCTGTCACACTTGGATCAGTTTATCTGTGGCAGAAATTCTCCAGTGCTTTTGCTGGGCTTTTCTCAGGGATTTTAAGAAAAATCTTTTAAAGCTGCTCTAAAATTGCTGCACAGCTGAGCGTGGCCTCTGGTTGGAGAGCACAAGGGACACTCCTGTCACCTATGAGGGGACAGCTTTTAACACTGGATATAAAACAGAAATAGAAACTTTTAACTTGGCCTAGGGGACGTGGCTCAAATGAGATTTTGTTTAGGTCACTGTTTCTGTTCCTCTCCAGCACCACCAAATCCCTGCAGTGTGATTAAACACAATTAATGTTGGTACCACGGTGGTGAAATTAATTCTTTTAATTTACATTGAGCAAAGGAAGCTTCTCTCAGTGTTTTGTTTGTTTGGTTTTTTTTTTTTTTCTGGTGCCTCTTTGAAGAGTCCAAATCTGCTTGGCCTTTAATTGGATTTTGCTTTTGCTGGGGAAGCTCTGGGAGCAGCAGGGAAGCTGCTCTGGCATTTTGGGGGGTTCTTTTTCAGCACAGAAATGGTGTGGGGTGTGAGGCAGGATGGGTGCCCAGCACAGGGAGGTGATGGCTGCCTGGGATGAGGATGCACTGATGTGTGCTGGAGTGCAATTGCAGCTCAGAACTGGGGTGTTGGATGCTGCAGGGAGGAGCTGCCCTGCACAGGTTATTTCTGGCCCCATAATCTCAGCAGTGTCAGTAGGCCATGCAGATCAAACCTCCTCAGGCAGGGAGGAGCTGGGCTCTGCTGGAAGCCTGGCTTCACATCCCAGAGCTTCGGGGAGAAATGGGAAAAACTAAACTTGGGGGAAAAATATCCTTAAAAATGCAGTTTTTAACCAGGAGCACAACAGAGGAGATCTGCTCCACAAAGTGTGGCATCTCTGCTGCTTTTTAATCCATTTCCTTCCTGCTTGCCTGGAATTCTCCTGCTGCTGGATGTGGCACTGAGCAGGCAGGAATTCTCTCCCACTCTGGAGAGCCTCAACTTGGAATAATTACAGCATCTCTAACCCCATCTCCTGCAGCAGGGCCAGGTTTTTACATGTGATTTAGGCTGCAGAGTGTGCTGGAAATGTGTTATCCCATGTGCTGATGCCATTCCCTTGTGCTCACAGAGGAATTATTTTTGTCATAATAAAAACGGCTTCTCCTCAGCCTCTGTTACATAACCCACAATTCAGCAAAGGGCATTTCTTTTGAAAAGTCGCTGGATAAAAATGTCCTTTCCCTCCCTCACGAGGAGATGGAGCAGCTCCTGCTCCTGCAGAATGAATAAAAGGGGGGAAAAAAGCAATGGAATCAGTCTCCCATCAAACACACATTTGTTGGATCAGGAAAGGTCAGGGGAGAACTGGGGAGCACTGAAAACCTTTGGTTATTTAAAATCCTTGCTCTGCACTGTTAGAGAGCCAGGCTGAGGATTTTAAAGAGCTAATCTGACACAAGATCGTTTTTATTACCAACATTTGAGGTGTTTTTAGTGTCTTCAAGACACAAATTTAATGGTCTTTAAATTTTTTTGAGATCTTCAGCTTCAGTTGCTGCAAAGTGGGGAGAGCAAATTGAAATTGCTGCCTGCTCAGACTCTGCTTCCTGTGCTGCAGCTGAATCCCTTCCCACTGCTTTCCAGGGAATTTTAGGCTTTTTAGTTGTTAACGTGGATTTTTTTTTTTTTTTGGCAGTTTCCAGGAGCCTCCCTGCCCTAGCTCTTTCTGCTTTGCAGAGATTCTTGTATATCCCTTAGCTGCAACACTAATATTCCTGTATTCCCTTAAAAAAAGAGATTAAAGCAGTGACTGCTGCCTCGGTGGATTTTTTCCCTGCCAGGGATGTGCTGGGGAGGAGCAGGAATAGGGAGAGCAGTGAACAATTCCTGCCTTTGCTGAGTGTGAGGTGGGTTTAATCCTTGGAAAAAAAAAAACAAAACCTCTGTGAGAAGAGGGACAAATAAATTCCCCGTGGAAGGAAATCTCCTCGGGAGGGATTCAGCCCAGCTTCCTGACAGCACAAAGCTGCATTTTCCATGGGATTACAGGGGATGGAATTCCTGAAGGAACAAGCTGGCATTTCCCTGGAATGCCTTTGCCATCCATAGTTTCAGAGGGGTTATGTAAATTGTGGAATTGCCCCAGGAATTTCTCTGGATTTGGCTTTTTTACAGCATATGAGGGAAGTGCCACCCAGGAAATACAATTGGTGTCTCCTGTGGCAGCTCCTCCAGCACTTCTGCACTGATATTCCTTAATATTTCCATTGAAATGTGGGAGAAAAATGTGCTTTTTAGGGCACTGGGCTTGCTGTGGATCTGGGTTCACAGGTTGATCAGAGCTGGCTCTGCTCCATCTTTATCCATCTATTATTTATTCCAGAGTGCTGATCCAGTTGTTTTAGGTAAAGAAGAGATTTTCTGTTCTTCCTGTAGAAGTGAATATTTTTGATACCAAGTCTGCAGCAAGATAAAAACGATGTCCCAAAAAGACAGCAGCACTTCCATAAACTCTATCCCTTTAAATTCCCAAGGTGCACAACCCTGGAATTTTCTAGTTCATGCTGAAGGCCTGGGAGCAGATGGGCTCCAAGAGCAGAGCTGGAGAGGGAGGGAGGGAGGGAGCTGTAAATTGGAGCAGGAGCTGTGACAGGGACACAGAGCTCCCCTGGGGACAGGCACGTGCCCACAGTGACATTCCAGCTGTGCCAGGGGTCTGTCACAGCTCCCTCCTCGGGCTGTGCTGCTCTGTGGAACCAGGGAACTGCCCCAGCTTTGTTCTTCCTGGCTGAGAACTGGGGGAAAAAACTCCATTCCTGCTCTTGAGAAGGTGACTGCAGCCAGTTTATAAACCCTGTCCTGCTTATTCTTCCCTGTGGGATATTCCAGCCTTGAATCAATTTTCACCTGCACCCTCCAGGTGGTAGCAGCAGGAGGATTGGCACCTACAATCCCAGGAATTGTGTGTTCTGAACCCAGCCAGGAGGGGGAAAAAATTCCCTGGAATTGGGGGAAGCGTGGCTGTGCTTGCTCTGCCACACCAGGGACTTCTCCTTCCAGGGATGTTTCCATGGGCCTGTGCTTCCTCGAGGAATTGGGGCTGCTGAGATCAGGTTTTACCCCATAAAAGTGGCCATAAAATACCAGTTCTGCTTCAGAAGTGTGAGGGCAAGCATGCTTTTTTTATTCCAGGGAAATTGGATTTGTGGGAGGGTCTCAGGCTTCTCTGAGGCGTTTGTGGGGCCAGAGAACCTTCAGGAATGATTTCCAGCCTGAATTCCCTGATTTATCCCCAGGAACTGATCCCTGTGTCCTGGCTCTATTGAGGAATCCTTTCCATCCTGAATTCCCTGATTTATGTCCGGGAACTGATCCCTTTGTCCTGGCTCTATTCAGGAATCCTTTCCAGCCTGAATTCCTGATTTATGCCCACAAACTGATCCCTGTGTCCTGGTTCTATTTAGGAATCCTTTCCATCCTGAATTCCTGATTTATCCCCAGGAACTGATCCGTGTATGCCAGGAATTGTCCCTGGGCACATTCCCTGGATGTCCTCACCGAAATCATTCCCCTCGGGATGCTCCCAATTCCCCACAGCAGAAACACAGAAATTAATTTGCCCCTAAATCTCCTGCAGGCCGAGGCTTTGGGATGTGCAGGGAAATGAGGGATGCTGAGCTGCATCCAGGGAATGTTCAGTCCCTCCTGTGGCCTGGCAGGGAGGGATCCTCAGGTTTCCCAGCCTGTGGAATGAGGCTCCTGCCCTGGCACAGCTCATGCATTTTAAATGATGCTCTCAGGGATGTGTTCACCTCTCCTCCCTGCTCTGGGAAGCTGCAGGATGAGAGTGCAGGAATTAAATCCAGGGATTGCTCTGAGCTCACCTCAGGCCTGGCTTAAAGCTGTTGTGCAGCTGGCAAAAATTAATGGGATTAACGGCAATTTTCTAATTTTGTGCTTCCTGGTGATGACAGAATGGCAAAGCAGCGATCCTGTGGAAAATGGGTGGGAATAGGCAGGATGCTTCAGTGCCTTCCTGGAATTGAGGTGTTTCACCTTTCCCAGCTGTCACTTTTTGTGTATTTAACTGATTTCCAAGATTTTCAGTGGATGTGAGCATTAGCAAGGAACAAAACATTAACCAGGATTAATTCCTTTTTCCAGCCCAAATGGAGTCAAAATACAACACTCTGACAGTGAGATTTCCCCACCCTCAGAACTCTTGTTGCTTAATCAAGAGAAGAAAAAGGTGTTAATTAGCCAAGGCACCTCATTAACACAGCCTAGCTGAGGGGGGCAGTTCCTGCCTGGCGTTTTTTGGGCTATTCCCATCAAATTTTCAATGTGGGAATAAAGCAAAAATCAGCTCAGGTGAGAGCACAGCAAAGCTGAGCAGTTCTTGGTGGGCCTTGCCTTTTCCATCTGCATTGTTGTTTGTAGAATTTAAGAAAACAGGCTGCATAATTTGGATATTATGCTGTAAAATATAAAAATATAAAATCTGCTCCAGATCTTTCCTGAGAGCAGTGAAATGCAAATTTTTGATGTGCTGAAAGGTTTTCCAGGTGCGTTTTTGCTGTAAAGACAGCCAAGCTCAAAATCATTCAGTCCTACAGCACTTACACTTTTATTTATTGTGGCTCCAGACTGAAAATCAGGTTTATTTTTGCACTCTAGCCTTGTAAATTCTCAGTTCTGAGCTTTGAACCGTGCTTTTTGCTTTGATTTAAGTGAGATTCATGTCGAGCAGCAGCCTCAGCCTGCTTTTTGGGGATTCCTTGGTTACAGTTGTGTTGGTTGGGGTTGAAAACTTCCTTGGAAATCCTTTGTTTTCCCCTCATTTTGGTCCTAATTTGTCCATTCTTTGTGCGTTTTAAACCTGGTTTTTATTCTCTTTGAGCCTGGCTTAACATCTTTCCTCGACTTGGGTTTTAATGCACAACACTTTTATTTTTAAACCCCTTTTTTTACATCAGACTTAACCTGGGGAGATGAAAATTCTCCCTGCTGTGCTCCTCTAGGGCCATTTTCCTGAATTCTTTTGCCTTGCTTAAACCTTGATGAAATTTGAGTTCCAAAAGGATATTTTAATCAATGGCACAATAATTTCTGCAGTTCAGGGACAACTGCCAGGCACTGCCTTGTGTATTCTTACCCTGGCAGATTTTATGAGAATTTCTGAGCTCTGAAAATCCTGTTTTTTCTCAGTGGGGATTTAATTTTCTTTCCCCAGCACAAATTTTAACGAAAAGTTTGGGAATGTGAGGAGCCCTTGGAATTCCAGTGGAGTTCTGTGTGCAGACTGAAACATTTTCCTGCTTTTAGGGCATTTATCTTTCCTCCACTCCATCCACACAAAATTGGTGCATGAGATCAAATCTTGAATAAATAAACCACTTCCAGAAGGGATTTCAGATTAGTCCCAAATCTTTGGGGTTTAACAGAGCACTGTCCCAAATCTCTGGGGTTAAACTGAGCACTGTCCTAAATCTTTGTGTTTAAACCGAGCACGGTCCCAAATCTTTGTGGTTATACCAAACACGGTCCCAAATCTCTGGGGTTTAACAGAGCACAGTCACAAATCTTTGGGTTCAAACAGAACACAGTCCCAAATCTTTGGGGTTAAACCGAGCACAGTCTCCAGTCTTTGGGGTTGAACTGAGCATGGTCCCAAATCTTTGGGGTTAAATCGTGCATGGTCCCAAATCTTTGGGGTTAAATCGTGCATGGTCCCAAATCTTTGAGGTTAAACAGAACACAATCCCCGATCTTTGGGGTTTAACAGAGCACGGTCCTAAATCTTTGTGTTTAAACCGAGCACGGTCCCAAATCTTTGGGGTTATACCAAACACGGTCCCAAATCTTTAAGGTTAAGCAGAGCACGGTCCCTGGGGCCAGCCCTGGGCTCTGGCTGTGTCTCTGGCTGTGGGTATTGTGCTGGGTGCTGCTGTCTCAGGAGCAGGAGCTGAGCCGGGTGAGCTGTGCAGGACAAGCCCAAGAAAGGCAAGGCCGGGCTCTGGTGTCTCCTGCCTAAGGGGGATCTGCCCAGTGTCACCCACTCCGTGCTGGGACAGCCATGGAATGTGGGAATTTGGGAATCTGGGCAGGGCCCTGAGGCAGCAGCACTTCTCTTCCCAGCTCCCTTGTGCTGCAGCCTCTGGAATAATTCACCTTTTCCCCCATTTTTTTGGTGTTTTTTAAGCCTTCCTTTCCTGCTCAGTGCTGGCAGATCCCTTGTGCAGCTCCTGGCTGGGTGTCACCACGGGCGGTGGCCCTGTGGCAGCATCACCTCGCTCACTGCTGCTTTTTGTGAATGGCTACAAATGCAAAGTATTAACCCAGAGCTGCCCTTGGTAATTGAAATATTTGTTAATTTATACATGGAGGCTGTTTATCATCCCAGGGAGTGCTGGCCATTCATTGGGGTCAGGGAGTGCTGTTCATTTACTGGGGTCAGGGAGTGCAGCTCATTCATTGGGGTCAGGGAGTGCTGGTCACTGGGAGCTGTTCGTTATTGGGGTCTGTGGCTGTGGCCATTGGTCCCTGGGGGCTGTGGCCATTAGGGGCTGTGGCCATTGGTCTCTGGGGGCTGTGGCCATTAGGGGCTGTGGCCATTGTGGCTGCTCTAGCCGGGGTTTCCTGCCCCTGCAGCCCTGCAGGATTTGCTGGGGGTTTCTTGGTGCTGAGCCCCTCTGTGCTGGGGAGTCCCTGATCCCATGAGTTTGTAAATCAAGGAATTTGAGGGTAATTGTTTAAAATTTCAAATGTTCCTTCAGCAGTTCCTTGCAGCTCCATGCCAGCTGCTCTTCCAGCAGGGCTGTGCCAGCAAGGGACACTTGGTGTGTTTTGGGGACACTTGGGGGCTTTTCCTGCCCAAAGGATCCTTTAGGATGCATCCCTAGTGCCACCTTCCCGTGTCATTGTGCAGCTCTTTGTTTTCTGTGGCCAAGTGAGGGAACAGGGCATTAAATGCTGTTTTTAATGGGTGCTCCAAGTCCACATTTCCATTTCTAAACCTCACTGATTTGTCTCTCATCCTGAAATAATCCCGGAATTCGAGGACAGGGATGGCACAGTCCTCCTGGTGTGACACTGTTCCTCCCAGGAACAGCACCAGGATGGGTTTTGCTGCATAATCTGTCTGGCCAGCTGTGTCCTAATCCTGCACTTTGAGGAGGGGCCTGGGGGGAGGGCTTGGTGTCGAGGCACTGCTATTCTCCTAAATATCTTTTGAAATAGGATTGAAGGACAATTTAGTGTGGGTGTGCTGCCAGCAGGGCGCTGAGGCGGGTAAGTATGGGAGGATTTAGGATATCCAGAATCTGGATATTGTGGCCTCTCCACATTGAGGGGGGACTGCTGAGGTTCCTCTGTGGGTTCCCAACAAAACAACCTTTGAGTGTTCATTCACTGAAATTCCCTCCTTCCCAGAGCTGGGGTGATCAGCTCCTCCAGGAAGAGAGGTCACTTGTATCTTGGGGAACTCCCTGCCCTGGAAGTCCTAAATGGTTGGGAAAGGAGCTCAGGGCAGAGCTCTCAGCTGGCACAGGTTTGGGATTTTACCCCTTGTGCCCCTGTGGGTGGGTCAGGTAAAGAATCCCCTCAGAGAGCAGATCCCTGAGCAGGAACATTTCACCCTGGCACATCCCGAGCTTCCCAGGGCTCAGAAAGGCCTGGAGATGCCTGAGGGTGGGCAGGGGCAGCTGCCAGGGAAAGGGGGAGCAGCGGGAACAGTGGGAATTGCTGCCCTGCAGCCCCGGCCCTGCACCCCTTCTGTGTGCTGTGAGTGTCCCCAAATTGTGTCACAGCCGGTGCCATGGGTGTCCCCCAGTTGTGTCACAGCCGATCCATGGGTGTCCCCAAGCCGTGTCACAGCCGATGCCATGGGTGTCCCCAAGCCGTGCCAGTGCCATGAGTGTCCCCAAGCCGTGTCACAGCCGATGCCATGTCTCTAACTGTGTTTTCTGCCCCGCTGCTTTGTTGTGTGTGAGCTCTGTTGTTTTCTGCCGCTCTGTCACTGCGTTTCTGCTGCCCCTCCCTGCAGCCGGGTTTGTCAAGTCGCCCATGTCAGAAACTAAGCTCACGGGGGACGCCTTTGAACTGTACTGTGATGTGGTTGGGAACCCCACTCCAGAGATCCAGTGGTGGTATGCGGAAGTCAACCGGGCTGAGGCTTTCAAACAGCTGTGGGATGGCGCTCGGAAGCGCCGTGTCACCATTAACACTGCCTACGGGGCCAATGGGGTGAGTGTGCTGAGAGTAACCCGCCTTACCTTGGAAGACTCTGGGACTTACGAGTGCAGGGCCAGCAACGATCCCAGGAGGAATGACTTGAGGCAAAATCCCTCCATTACGTGGATTCGAGCCCAGGCTACTATAAGCGTCCTGCAGAGTGAGTCTGGTCCCCAGTAGTGGCACTGTAGTGTCTAGAGGCAGTCTGGTGACCCCGTCCCCGTGTCCCACCCTCTGCCACCCTGTGCTGTCCTCCCGACCCGCGGGCTGCTCCTGGCCTCTAGTGCTGACCCTGTGTGCCACCCGTGTCTCTTCTCCTTAGGACCAAAGCACTCGGGAAAACCTCGGGATGTGTGTTAGAGCTTGGATTTGTGTTTGTTCCCTCCTCCCTTTAGTTTTGTAGGAGGTTTTCAGCCTCCCTGGTTTTCTCCACGAGTGCCTTTCTCTTTGATTTTCATGTTCTTCCCAACTCTAACCGTTTTGTTTTGATTTCTTCTGTTCTCTTGGAATTTCTGGGAATGCCTCCTCACCTGGTTTTGGTTACATAAATCCTTCCCTTTCAGTTCCACGTGACCTTTGGTGTTTGGATTTTTCCATGAAGTCGTGGTGTTTCTTTTCCTTCCTGGCCAGCAGCATGTTCCTAAGGAGTTCTCTGATGCAGCAGCACTGAGGAGATGCAGCCATTCCTAATCCAGCCTGTGGGAGGAGGGGGGATGTCCTCCCCAGTGCTGAACTCAGGCTTGAGCTCAGTGACTGAGTGATCTGAGAGCAGAGGCTGTGCTTGGCCCACAGTTGCTTTTTGTTCTTGGTTGTGACAAGGCTTTCCTGCCTTCACTTTGCTTTTCACCCCAGGTGGATTTGGGAGTTCATGTGGTCAGATTCAGTAGAGAAGAATTTTGGGCCAAATGTAAAACTTGCACTTGCTTAAGGAAATGGCTGCTGAGTTACAGGTACAGGGAATTAAATCTGCAGTGTGCAGGTACAGGAGAACTTGTTTTGGGTGGTTTCTCAGTGTCCTCAGCTGACAGAAGAGCAGAGCAAAAGTGAGATTTTGCTGCTGTGCTCTGTGCTTTAACGCCCTACTGGGTACAAAATATCAACTCTGTATTTGTATCTTGATTATTTATTTGGGCACCTTGAAAAACCCTCCCCCAGAGCTGTCCCCAAAGCCTGGTTCTGCTGCTGGCACTGCTGGATCAGAGACCTTCCCTCTGGAAATGGAAGCAGCATTGGTGCACGTGTTAAAATGGGTGGTGGCCCTGGTGGTGTGGGGTGACTGCAGGGTTTGGGTGAGCTGGGACTGCTCAGCCTCAGCCCAGCCCTCGCCCCTCCCGTGTCCTTTGGGCTCCCAAAGGACTGCAATGCTTGCATGGCCTCCAGCAGCAGCTGGGAATGATCCTGCCCTGGGACAAACCTGGAAATGTGTCTGCTAGGGAGTGCTGTGTGCTGGGGAGAGAGCCCTGCCAGCCCTGCAGAGCCACTCTGGGGGACAAAACCCTGCTGTGTGCAGAGCCAGCCTTTGGGAGCAGCTCCTGGGGAGATGTGTCCCTATGGAAAGGGGGTGTCCCTGCTGTGTGCAGAGCCAGCCTTTGGGAGCACTCCTGGGGAGATGTGTCCCTATGGAAAGGGGGTGTTCCTCCCTCAGGCCCCTGGCACTGAGCTGCTCCAGGGACTGAAGCTCAGCCTCTCCTCCCCTGCCATTTCCTGCCAAGTGCCTTGTGCTGCTCTGGGGCTCTGCTGTGCTGGGGAGATGTGGATCCAAGCCCTGAATGTTTTTGCCCTGCTGTGCTGGGGAGAAGGAGCTCGTGGACATCAACACCTGCCTGACCCTGCTGGAGGAGAAGGAAAATGAGGACAAGGTTTCCAAGGTGTCCCTGGAAGTGGAGCCTGCCCAGATGGCCTCAGCTGTTTCCTTACGTGCCTTAACACAGTTTGTCTTGGAAATGGGAATTGTCTGGCTCAGTGGAGTTGGAATTTCCAGCTGATGTGATAGTGGCTGCTGCCCTGCTGTGACACCAAAGTCCCACAGAGCACAGGCTCCATCCTGGCCTCTGCAGAGATCAACTTGCTTTTGAAAATCTGGCACCCAGGAACCACCATCTGCCTTCCACCTCATTCCGGATTTGGAACCAGAATTTCACTTACTGGGGTTTTTTTTTTAGTTGCTTTGCTTGGGTTTTAACTGTAAAAGCTGAGCTTACATAAAATGGGCACTTCAAGTGATGTGTAAAAAGTGATTTTCTAGGTGAGCATCCTGCTTTGGCTGCTGCTGTCCCAGTATTCCAACTGCAGTTTGTCTCCTGGAATTAAATGAGGAGGCCAGTCCATCAATTTGCTTTTTTTCAGAGCCAAATCAAGTTGACATAAATGCAGGTGAAGCTGGAAATGAGACTTACAGCTGGCTTCGGTTTTGCTAAACTAAAACTGAAAAGGTTGCAGGTCAGCCACCGAGTTACTATTTCAGACACACTCCCAAAAATATTCCCAGAGCTCTGTCAGTGTTTTTGTGGGAATGCAGATGAGCTCTTTGGGGGTGGAAAAGCACACGGGGCAGGCCAGGAATGGTGCATGATACAGGAATAGCACAACAATTTTGGGCCCAAACAATCCTTGAAAGGAGAAAATTCCCAGTGTGGGAGAAATGAGGCAGAAACAGAGTGAAAAACGTGATAATACAAACAGCAACTGCAGTGTTTCTGCAGTACAAGAATGACTTAGAGAGCTGGGGGAAGGAGGATTTTCAAAAAGAATATCCAGGCCTGGAATGCTCCAGGTTATCAGTGGATACATATTTTTTCCCCTGGGCAATAATGTAAGGATATGGCACGGGATACAGGGATGTTCCTTCCCTGTGTGGAAAGCTGGGATGGTTCTGACACAATTGGTATTTTCCAGTCTCTCATTGTGTTTCATGACCTGCATTCCAAAGGCTCCATGGATTATAAATTTATATCCCAAACTTGTTACCACAAGGCAGAGTTTCCAGAATCCAAACTCCTTGGATGACTTGCAGAAACCAGGGAGATGTTTGCTGCCTCCTGCATCCAGAGGGGAGGGAGGAAGGAGCAGCTGGAGCTGCACCTCTGGAATTCCCTGCTCCTTGGTCAGGAATTCATCCCGGGCAGAGCACACAGCAGCATTTACACACACAGGCTCTGGGGTGGCCTGCAGGCAGAGCTGACACTAAAAATCCGTTTGTTTTTTTTTTTTAAGACTAATAGCAAGAATTGTGACATTTTTAAACCCTGCCATCCTGTGTGAGGTGGTTCTTCACAGAACGCTTCACACCTGCTGTGAGGCACGGGCCCTGCAGCAGCAAGGTCTTGTGGCCAAGTTTGGGAAGCAGCTTCTGTGACTGTGCTGAAAATCAGCCAGCTGTGTGTGCTGGAGGGCAGCAGCACCCGCAGGAGCTGAAGCCAGCGTGGTTCTCAAACAGCAGGACAGTGGCCTCATTGATTTTAACACTTCTGAAAGGCTTTGCCCTAAAAAATGTGAATTTGGTGTTGCCAGGTGAGGCTGTGGAGTGGAACAGCCTCAAAGCAGCCAGCAAAGTGCAGAACTCCCAGCTCTGCTCATCACTGGGGCTGGTTTTGTTCTTTATGAATGTTTGTGCTTGGGGTTACGTTAGACACAAAACAGTTGCAGCTCTGATTTTACCCTGCTGTGTTTCCTTACATTTCACTGTCAGGCTCTGAGTGCTGCTCTCAGCGGTTTTCTCCAATTCCAGACACCAGGGAAATTGTGCCATTTGGAATCTCCTGGGTGCACTTAAGGACACAGCAGCCTTTGGGCAGGGACAAATCCATAACATTACCGAGAACCCTGAATTTGAGCGCTGTTCATATTTTAAAAGGCTTTGTTTGAAACCTCAAGGAGAAGAACGAAGTTCCAGCCAGCAAGAAGCTTGTGGAGGAAACATGTGCAGCCCCAGGACTTTGTCTGCGTGTGCTGTGGCAAACATAAAGTGTGTCAGGAGTCTCTGGATGTGTGTGTGGTGCTGGGAATTCCCAATAAACCATTAAAGCGTTCTGTTAGTGCAGCCCGGAGCGGAGCCCGAGGCGTCGCCGCGGTGTGGCCGCGCTGCTCGGTTTGTGCTTTGTCGCTGTGTCCCGCAGTGCCATTCACTCACTCATTCCCTCCTTCCCCGTGTGGTGCCCTCCCCTCGGCTCCCCTGTGCCATGTAGAGTAGCGGGCGGTGTCGCCAGGGGTGTGGCCGCTGAGGGCTGTCCCTGCCTTGCAGAGCCGAGGATCAACGCCAGCGAGGACGTGGTGCTGCACGTGGTCGGCGTGGCCGTCACGCTGCAGTGCAACCTGACCAGCAGCCCCAGCCCCCTGGCCGCCAGCTACTGGGTGAAGAACGGCGAGGAGATCCCGGGCACCAGGAAACTCTCCAACACCACCGAGTACAGGTGGGTGCCTGCCACAGCCAGGGGGGTGAACCCCAGAGCTCTCCTCTCTCAGGTTCACCTGGACACGCAGCAGCGTGGTTTGCTTTTCTTTGGAGTGTGTGGGGTTTGTGCTGCCCGTCTCCTTAAGGAGGAATCTGTTGCTGCACGTCTTCCTGGAGGCCAAAACCCAGCTGGAATGAGAAATAGGGAGTGGGCTGGGCCAGGCCTGCCCTGGGGAGGGGAGGGATGGTGTTCCTGAGGTGAGGCTTTGGTCACCCCATTGCTGTGGGATGATCCCACAGACCTTGGCTGGAGTTGCTGGGATCCCCTCAGGGTCTGTTCCCTCTGTGATTTTCTTGCACTGTTTTTTCTTCCCACCCATTTTCCCCCTTGATGGACAGCAAATCCAATTTCCAGTTCCACCTTAAACCAAACTGAAGAGCACTTTAGGGATGTTTTAACCCCTGCTGGCAACTTGGTCCCAACTATTTTCTGAATGTTCCAGGATTTCAGGGCCTTAGCAATACAGCCTCTCATCCACAGCATTATGGTTTTTACCCTGATAATGATTTATCCAAATTTTTCCTTTCATTTTCCCCTTTAGCTTGCTTTGAATTACCTGATTAATTTGGCAATTAAAAACTGAGGCTCATTTCCTGCCATAATTACCTCCTGTCCCTTCCTCAGTGCAGTGTTCAGCATTGGGCCTGAGCTTCCTTAGGGAGCAGTTCAGTGCATGGCACTGGTGCTCAGGGTTACTGGGAATTGCACACGATTGCCCAGGAAGGGCCCTGCTGAGCTGACTCCTCTGGCATCTCTTCCAAACTGGGATGGATTTTTCCTTCCAAATTCCTCTGCAAATGAAGATTTAGGCTTGGCTTCAGTTTTTACTGCTGGGGAAGGAAGGAGTGAAGTGGGAGGCCACAACAGTGCCCCTTGTCCCCAAGGAATCCCAGCAATCCCAGGGGACAGCTGCAGAAATCCCAGATTTCCATTTGCAGAGTAGATCCTGAATTCCTGACCATTCCTAGGCTGCTTTGCTGATGCTGGAGTTGAGGCTCTCTCTGCTGTTTAGTTTTGCATTGGATCTGTTCTTTAGCTGTGCTGTGGTTACATTTTAAATGCAGGAATTCCAGCATCAGCACAGCTGTGGTTAACAGAGAGTATTTACTTCCCCCATTTATTTATATTTTATATTGGTTCATCTTTTGTATTCCGTTTATTTCCCTTAAACTCCTGGGTTCCTGTTTTTTTCAGTCACTTTGTTTTGGTGTTTGGGAGTTCAGAGCTGGGTACTTTTATCATCCAGAAAGCTCCAGGATACAGAGGTTAAACTGCTTCCCTTAAAAATCCAGCCTCTTCCATTGCTGGCAGTGGGATGAACCTGTCCTAACCCTTCCTCAGCCTCGGGCTGGCTGCTCCTGGCTGGAGGGAGCTCCTGCCTGCCTGTCACACCCGGAGCTGTGTCACTTTGCAGCTCCTGAATGATTGATGGTAACTGGACCCCAGTGTCACGCTGGCCACAGTTCCACCTTGTCCTTCCTTTCCTCACTTTTGAGCATCTGGAGCGGGTTAAAGCCAGCAGGGGTCAGAGTGTGGTTATTGGACTGTTCTGCCATTGGAAAGTTGCTTATCTGAAATGAAATGACTTCATAACTTGAGCCTTGGGTGAGTAAGTGCTGTCAGCACTCAGAGTCAAGTGAGCAGCTTTTTCCACGTGTCTGAGCAGTTTCCACACGTAATTAAATGATTTTATTGCAGGATTTGTTTTCTTCTGCGGGGCTTTTTGCTTGATTAAAATAAAATGAATAAAAGAGGAAGCCAAGGAGCTTTTGGGGGGAGTGTGTATGCTGGGAGGGGGGCGCTGGGCCTGCCGATATTACACCAACAGTGCAGTGTGCAATTCCCAGGTGTTAATTGAGGTGCCAGTGGGAGGGGTTGCTGCAGTGGGTGTGAGCCAGCTGTGCTGTGTGCCCTGTGCTGCAGGATCCTGAAGGCCCGAGCAGAGGAGTCCGGGGAGTACCTGTGTGTGTTCGTGTTCTCCGGCTCGCCCGTGGCCAACGCCACCATCGAAGTGAGAGGTACTGCTGTCACTGTGTCACTGTGCCTGTGTCACTGTGCCCCTGTGCCTGTGCCCCTGTGTCACTGTGCCCCTGTGTCACTGTGTCACTGTGCCCCTGTACCCCTGTGCCTGTATCATTGCCACACTGTGCCCCTATGTCACTGTGCCCCTATGTCACTGTGCCCCTGTGTCACTGTACTCCTGTGCCTGTGTCACTGTGCCCCTGTGTCACTGTGCCCCTGTGTCACTGTGCCCCTGTG
>NW_014650744.1:324951-371291 GCF_001447265.1 Sturnus vulgaris
CTGTTCCTGCTATTACTGTAAGTAATTGAAAGAAACAAACTGTCTAACTGAACCATTTGCCTTTTGTAACCAGTGATTTTGGTGGGGTTTTTTTCCCTTTTATGCACATCTTTCTCTCTCACACTTTAAATTCATCAGGGTGAGCAGACTGCGAGGCAGATACATAGTGAGGCCATAGCCATCAGCTGTTCCCAGCAGTGTTGTTGTATCCCAGTGGGAATGGACCATAACACAGGACCCTGAGCTGTCACAGGCTCTGCCTGCTCCTTCAGAGCATTAAACTGCCCCTGCATCCCTGGAAGTGTCCAAGGCCAGGTTGGATGGGGCTTGGAGCACCCTGGGCTAGTGGAAGGTGGCCCTGCCTATGGCAGGGGGTGGCACTGGAGGGGCTTTCCAACCCAAACCAGTCTGGGATTGATTCTTTGCAGGTTTTAAAGCATGAGCTGAGACATAGAATCCCTTCAGAAGCAAAAATTGGAATCTTAGCGCTGGAAGAACCCGCTAGTGTTTCATTTTTAACTTCCATCAGTCACAAGATGCTACCCAGGATTAATTTGATACTAAAATAAACCCTGTAGCTTTCCAAAGGCAGTGAAAGAAACTGAGTGACATATAAAATGCCTTGTAAATTAAGGCTGAAAGTGGGGGGGGAGGACAACAGCACAAAACACATTAACATACAAGTGGAGGAGCTAAGGGAGATCTACTTGTCATCATCTTCCAGTTTTAATTCCCACACGTTTTTGCCTGCAGAGATTGATTACATGTGTTAAAGACAAGCAGCACTGTCCCATTTTGGTTCAGAAAGGTGTGGTTTTGGGACCCCGTGAAGCAGGAAAATCCTGGCCATGGGGGTTATTCCTGTGTTCTGTGCCCAGGGGGGTTTGGAGCCTGCAGATGCCCAGTCCCAGCAGAGATCCTGCAGGAGGAGGGGCTCAGCGTGGCCAGGGCCACTCCTGGCAGCGTTTGGGCAGCTCTGGGGAACGTCCCCGTGCTGTAGGTGCCAGTACTGACTGTTCTAGAGCAGGGCTGTGGCATTAAAGCTTCGGGTTATATTGATCTTGTCGGTTACTATGACTTCTTTTTTTTTTTCCCCCCTTCAATTGCATCATACCCTTAAAAAATGGTGGTAAGTGAGAGCTCTGCATGCTTTGGAGTTTGTTTAACCTCCGCTTCAGTCTATACAACGCACAAGTCATAACGTTAACACTCTTGAAAACTTCCTCATTCACGTTCACAACTAATTTGGATTTCAGTTTGCTGTTTTGAACCTTTTCTTTAGTCTGATTTTGTACTGGTTTTTCTGTTGTTCTGTTGCCCCTGGTTTCGCTGAGGGTTCGGTCTGTGTCTGTACTGTACTGGGGATGCTCTTCCAGCACTGAACGGCTGACTGGGAATTTCCCTCGGTCATTTCATCTCTGGTTTAGGTTAGAGATGGGACAGGGAGGAGTGGTGGGCATCCACCCTGTAGTTTAAGTGTTCCACTAGGCTTTTTTATGGGATCTCCGTGAGGAATCACCGACGGCAGCCTTTATAAATGTGAAACTTCTTTTTTTTTTTTTCCTTTATTTTTTTTGACAACACAAACTTGCTGATCTGAAATGGGCATTTAAATCTTTGAGCAGAGAAGGGAAAATGGTTATTTTGTAGTGAGTGTCCACGGTGCAGTTTGATATTGCTGAAGTCCAGCCAAACAAACTCCCAAAGCTGTCGATGGTGCTTGTTGGAGCCGAGTTGGGTCTCAGAGGCAGCGCTGGCGTCGGGGGCCAGGGCTTGCTGTTCTTCCCAGGCTCGTCCCGCCCAGAGCACAGAGCTCGGCTGCTCTCAGATCCTTGATTCCCAAAGATGTTTGTGGAAGGAAGCTGTAGATTCCTCTGCTGTGCTTTGTGTTTGAGTACCTGATGTGTCTCTGTATATCTCACTGTATATACAACAGCACATTGATGTCTGGCTGTCCTTCCTAGTCCCAGTTCTCTGTACCGTGTCCAGTAGTTACTGTTGCTGGTACTGGAATTCTGTGGACACCGGTGTGTCGCTAGTCTGTTACTTTGGCTGTAAAGCTCTTGGTTTGTGGTTAGTTCTTTATTTTTGAAGTATTTTTTGTTCTGGTCACTGTCTGTGCTAGCGGTGGCTTTGCCTCTCCGTTGCCTCGAAGGCCCAGGTGGAGTAATGTCCCCTCTCCCTGACATTACTCCTGGCGTGTGCTCATGCGGATGCCTACACTGTAAGACTGTAATTTCCATAACTGCTTCATGTGCACTAAGCACCCTTGTGGAATCCTGCTGAGAGTTTCTCAAAGACTTCCCTGAAAAATCCCTCCGGCACGAGGTGGGAATGGCAACTGTCAAGTGCCAAAACCAGCAGGGCCGGCATTGGTCCTCCCAAAATCCATCTGTGGGAGCATTAGGTTCCTGGATTGACTCTTGTACTGTTGTGTAAATGCATTTCTGTCTTCTGTACTACAGCGTGGGAGAAAACAGTGTTTGAGAATTCAAAAAACAAAAAAAAGCCCAATTGGTCATGAGAGTTAATACGAAACATTCCTCATTGGCAGATTTCCTCCAGCCCCCCGTTCCCCCCCCAGTTCTTAAATGAGTTTTGCCAAGGGCCATGGGCAGGACGGTGCTGTCAGTCCTCTGCAGCTGAAGCGTGTCCCGAGGTGTCCCAGCACCCCGGCTCCTCCTGGTGACATCGGATGCTGCTGCCCAAGGACCATGGCTGGGGCTGGAATCGAGTGTTCCCCTTCAGCCTCCTCCTAACCTGGTCCCCTTTAATTAAACATTGAAAAAAATGGGGAATGTAAAGGTTGTTTCACCCATGGGGAAAAATGAGTGTGGGGTATGTACCCTCTGGGGTATATACCAGGAGTTACCCATCGGCAGTGGAAAAATGGCTTAAAAATTAAAATACATATTAAAGAAAAAGTCAATGCAAGCAAACATCCAGCAGGATTTTACAACTGAACCGTTGGTTTGTCTCTTCATCTATTTTTTATGAGATTGAACCACTGGAACTTGGGGACAAGATGAGTCTTGACCATGTTGCACCAATCTGTCCGCTACAGTTGCAGTCCTTCATGACCAGCATTCCAAGTGTTAACTAAACCCATTGAAGCAACATACCTGCCATTAAACCCGAATCCAGAGCAGTAACTCCATGATCCTTGCACTCCTGACTGGAATGGCCTTTGATGCTGTAGATAGATCAGTTTGCTGCTCAAACTGTGGCCCCCTGCAAACACTGACTCTCTTTTTCTTTCCTTCCCTTGTCTCTCCCTGGGTGCATCGGGATGCTTGCTGCAGATGATGAACCAGCTGGGCCAATGTAAGTGTGTTTTCAGGAAAAAAAATACTCTTTGGGTTAATCTGGAGGGTTGTGGGAGGTGATAAAATCACAGGATTGATATTGCATGTGACATTACAGATGGTGTTGGGCCGTCTGGTGCGTTTCTTAGCACTGGAGGAAAGAAAAGCAACATCTCGCTAGAAAACAAATATTGTGCTAAAATACAAAGTCTAAAACAGTGTGGTCTTCAGCCAGTTAAAGGGAGTAAGACTGAAACGCTGTTTAATGAAGTACAAATAATGTCCATTTTTCCTGGACCTGTGACTGACTTTGGTGCATTTCTCTCCCATCCCATTCCACAGGAAAACCAATTCTACAAACAATCACAAAGACAAAAACTTACGTCAGAGAAACACAAATTAAAAATGCTCATCATGTAAGTATTGCCTGCGCCCGGCCGGGAGCGGGCAGGCCCAGCCCTCCTGCCCGGAGTGCTGGGGGCGGAGCAGCAAAACATTCCCGCTGCGCCTCAGGGAGCGCGGGGGGGAGCAAACATTGATTTCCTCGAGCAGGCGGGGGGTTAAGGACCTGACCTGCCTGCTAAAATCTAGACCAAGCTGCCCAGCCCTCCTCATTCCCTGCTAAAAGGCGGAGCTGGGGCTGTCGGGAGCCCGTGCCCCGGTGGGAGCGCGGGGATTGCAGGCTGCGGCGGCTCGCACTGTTCACCATTGACTAGCACCTCTTTCTCGTTTCTTTTTTAGAGCTTTAAGTTTCTGAGAGACTGATGGCAATATGACCTGCTAAATTTAAGGGTTGGAACTCTTGGTTCTAGAACTCCAGTTCTGTCTGATTTCTTTTTTTTTTTTTTTCTTTCCTTTCCAAGTGAGCAACAATATGACTGTCTAACGCATGCCTTATTTAGCCTTTCCTGCAAGGATGACCTAGCCAGATGAATTTTAATAATGCTTCCGTGTAGAAGGTGTAAACTCTTTTGGGCTTGATGTGCTGTGAATGTTGCTTTTTTTTCCTCCTTTCCTCTCTTTACACGAGCAGTAGCCAGGCGGGTTCACGCATGCGCTGTTTTTTACTTCCTGTAGCTGTTAAATTCGGCACCGCTCAAACCGCACCGCTGCCATCTAGTGAGACTTCTTTTGTAAAGTACAGCAAAACTTAAAGATATATACAGTATATATTTATATTTGGGGGAGGGGAAACCAGAAGTCGTTGTGGTTCATTTTGAAGCTGCTGATATTCATTCCTTACTGTATGGCTGGAAGGAGGGAGCGATGCCAGGCTGGCGCTCGCAGCAGGGATATTGGAATTTCCTTAAGGGCTTTAACCATGGAGCACGGGGTGGGGGGGGTCCTGTTGGGCGTCAGGGCTGGGTGGTGCCAGGGGCCGCTGGTGGTGGTGGGATGCAGTTGGAAACAAAAACAAACCTTCAGTTTATAAATATATATATATTATTGCTTTTTAAGTGATTTTTTTTTTTTGTTAACTCATGTAAATTCTCAAATCCTTTTGCACTGATGTGTTCGACATATTCTTGTACATTCAATTCAGGCAAACTTTTATAATTTTTTTTTTGTTTGTTTAAATGATGAAATGTTACAGCATGGTGATATTCTATGCAACTAGTTATTCCTCTTTAGTTTGACACTGTAATTTCTCATGATTTTAAGATTGTAGAAATAGACCTACCAGGGTTCTCATGATGTGCGTAACTGTAGCTGCATGAACTCGTGTTCTGTGTATTTGTTGAAGTGCAATGATGTATAAAAAGTGGATTCACCTGTTTTTAAAAATAAAACACCGACAAAAACCGCTGTAAGGCCTCGTTTTTCAACCTTTAATCAGCGGAGCTGTGTGTACCCGTGGAGTTCCAGGCGTGCCTCATTCCTCGGCGAGTCTGTGCAGCTCCTTCTCCACGTCCTCCACGAAGGCTGGGAAGTGCTGGTCCATGAGGCAGAGGCGGATGAAGGGCCCCAACTCCCGGGCGCTCCACGCCGGCTGCCCCAGCGCCGGGGGCAGCCCCGGCCGCTGCCGCAGCACCGACTGCCAAGGGAACGATGGGAAGGTGGCCCTGATCTGGGACACAAGGACACAGCCACACCCCGGCCCTCCTGCACGCTGCACAAACATGGAGCTGCCTGGGATTGCTGCTCTTGGAATGCTGTCAGTCAGCTGTGGTTTCTGTATGTGAGCCTTTCTCTGATGCCCAGGTGTGATTCCAAGTGTAGCTTTTATGCAATGTCAAATGCCCCTGCAATTATTTCAGTTGGAAACTGACCCTGGAAATGGCCATTTGCTGGGTGCTGTGGCTTCCTGGTGGGTGTCCATTCTGTAATCAGTGTACACTCTATGAGCTGTACATGCTGCCACGTGGATTGTGTAGGGATAACCAAGTGAGCACTTCCAAGCTTTTCGTTTAGCCAAAAGTCTTTTAAAAGTAAAGTACGGGGCTTTTATGTTACAACATCCTTTTCATCCCTGTTTAATCCCCTCTCCCATCTTTTTCCCCTGGTGGTGGGAGAACTGTGGGCATCGTGGCACTGGGGGTGGAATGAGGCAACCTTTGAGCTCCCTTTCAGTCCAACCCAGACTGGGATTCTGTGCTTACCCAGTGACTACAAAAGAAGGGTAAGGAGGACACAGAGAAGCAACTGCACAAAACTAGAAAAGAGCAAGAGTTTTCTGCTCATCTGCTTCTTCACTGGCCTGAATTCTCAGTAAATTAGTAAGAACTGACCTCCAGGTATTTACCCAGACCTGCTCAGTGAAGCTGTCCATGGAATATGGGGATCCTTTGCTGTGGGTCAGGGTTGAGAAGGGTCCAGGGAAACCTCAGAGCCCCTGCCAGAGCCTAAAGGGGCTCCCAGAGAGCTGGAGAGGGACTGGGGACAAGGGCCTGGAATGCCAGGACAAGGGGGAATGGGTTCCTACTGCCAGAGGGCTGGGATAGATGAGGTATTCTGTGATTCTATGATTGATATTTTCAGGCGTCAGCTCTGATCTGCACAAGGCATTTCTGCAGAGTCAAACCACTGCCAGAGCCATTCATTTGGATGTTGCCTCTGGGTATTTCTTTGCTCTTGGTGTGTCATTTGTTCCTATTCAAATAGGGTGATTACACCACCAAACACCTTATTTTGCTGCTTATTCCCTGGCTCTGGATCATTACACAGATCTAGTGTTTTGCTGGGGTAGATGATGGCATCCTGATGTTTAGGGAAGGCATTTCCCAGATGGAAAATGGAATGTGAGATAGCTCATTCTCAGACTCAGTCACAGACTCTAAACAGGAGGTGTTTGTTTTTTACCTGTGCGAGCTGTGCTACAGATCTTCTTTCTCCAAGGCTTGTGCAGGAGTCTGGGAGAGGCTCATCTGGCTAGAAAATACCAAATGCAAATAAGGGCTTGTTACCAAGCAGAGTGTGGGTATGTGCAGGGGGGGAAGCAGTTCCATTTTTAGCACTGACGGGAAGGGAATGTGCTCAGCTACCTTCTGCAGTAAAAAGGCATCTTTTTATGGAACCTGCATGCACATCTGCTCCAGTCTTTAAAAATGAAAGACATGACAGTTTAACTATAGGCCTATTAGTTCATGGCTAAACTGAAGTTACAGACTACTTCCTAGGAGTAACTTCAAAGAATGCTGTGTATGGATGCTCACAAGAGCACACTGCTTCTTTTCCATGGATCTAAAGACCCAGGCGAGCAGAGATTTTGGAATAATCACCCTGGAAAACACTTTATGTCTCTGCCTTTTCCAGTTCCTCGGGACTTTATCTTGGAGAGGGGAAACATTCTGTGCCTGCCAAGATTGCTTTTAGTTATGCCAGGCTAGGCTCAAATTGTAAACAGTCGTAGCAGCCACTACCACTGCAAAGCAAGAGCAGGTAAACACAGGCAGGAGCCGGGATGCAGGGTTACTTTGTGGCTCTGACCATTTTTTACCCTGCAGAGCGCATTTCCCAATTGTATTTGATGTAGGCAGTCTCAGGTCCAGCTCCCGCAGGCAGAGGTGATTGTTTGTGGGCGTGTGTGGTCACTTACTGCGTGCTCAGTGTCCATGGCCTGGCTGTCGTGGCAGGGCTGCTGGCTCTGTTCCTCGGCGCCCTGCACCGGGACGTGCAGGCTCAGTTTGTGCACGCAGCTGCAGCAGTGCTCCTGCATCTCCTCCCTGGAGCTCCCTCCGAACTGCACGCGGAACATGCGGCACTCGTTCTGCTCAAACCACACGGAAAGCAAATTCGCTTGGAATCCCCCAGAGCTACTTGGATTAAATCCCTATGTGCTGGAGTTGGGAAGGAGGCAATGGATTCGTGGATCACTGCACCAATTTAAAAACAAATAAACAGGTTTTCCCTGCTGTATTTTCATTTTCCCCAGCAGCTTAACCAGAAGACTGTGATTGCTGATTTGAAAATCAGATTAAAATACGCAAGAAAAGGTAAGTGGTGCAGGGCCACCTGTCACAAGTCAACGTTTAGCCAAGTGGACAAGCCTTGCCAGCTTTTACATGTGGCAGGAAAATTAAGTTTTATTGTTGCTGCAGGCAATATCCTGTAAGGGTGTGCCAGCACAGTTATTTGTGACAAAAAAAGGACACAACAGTAAGCAGAAGCTAAGTCTGGATCTGAACTAGAAATTCTGGGAGTGGCAAGTTCCACTTCTATTCCTGATGCATCGAAGTCAACCCCTCTTGGCCTGCCTATGTGTAGCTAAACCAACACATTCAGTTTGGCTCTCACCTAAATGTTCCTCGAACAGAAACCAACATGTTGAATAGGAGTGCAGGAAATTCAAATGCATGACTTCAAAGAGTGAAATTATCCTAAGAATTATTGAAAACTCCCAGATAGCTCTGACCCCCCCAGAGTAGGCTGCTGGGCTGTACCCTAACAGATATTTTTAATAAGGGCCCCAGGTTCAGCAAACTGCCCTGAAAGGGGATGGGAGGGTATGGTATGTGATAAGCTTGGCCTAAGCACCTTGAGCTGATGTAAGGTAGGTGCATATTCAATGTTCAGAGAGTGAATTAATGGAACTTTCTATTTGATCTTGAAACCTCAAATTTAAAAAACTTAAAAAGCAGCAAATTCTCCTGGGCCCAGCCTGGCTTATTTAGGTCTTCATCTTCCTGAGGTTCCAATGTCAAACCCATTTTCAAAGCCCATTTTAAGGCCACGTGAGTGCAAGGACACCTCTCACTTTAAAGTTCCTGTCTCAGAGATGAGCCAGCTCCTCCTGACAGCCCCTGTGTTTACAGGCCTGCTGCTTGAAGATGTTTGAATCACATGAAAAGATTTTTAGGGCAGGGTAAGCACAAAAGCCTGTCTCAGTGCTTTCTAAAGGGAAAAATGTCAAACTAATGTGAAGTGTAGCACTCATTTGCCAGTGCCCAGTTGGATTTGCCCTCATTAATTCAGGAACTGGGGCAGCCTCACAGACCCAGGGACTGAGCTGTGGGATGCCAGACAGGTGAGTTCTGAATTCAGTGACACAAAAGGAACAGGTGGAGTTTCTTTAGGACACTTTCAAAGAGCATTTGCTTGTTTGGATCCCCAAATACATTTTGAGGCAGAGATATTTGGACTCCCTCAGGTTTCTCACAAGGACTGTTAAATTCTTTAGTTTGCAGTTCATAAACAGTGGACTTAGAAAATTAAACATGGTTCCTTTGTGGAAAGAGAGCTGTGGTATGTCAAGGTTTATAGCATAAACTGAGGACTGGGCTGTCACACCTGAACCACTCAAGAGCTGAAGTAGTAAAGAACCCTGAGGTCACGGAATCATTAAATTTGCACTTCTTCCATGCTGGGGTGGGGGGCTAAGCTCAAGGAAAACATTATGAAGGGAAATTATTTATTGTAAAATTATTAAGAATATCCACCTTGCTCCTGTTCATAGATTTGAAACTCATTCTGCTGGCTAAGAGCCCACAGTGCCCCACTGAAGGCATATTTGAAGTGATGAGTAAGTTGCACTGTAAATGCAGTATTAATGACTTACAAAAAACAAGGAGTACAAGATATACCAGAAATTTATCATGAAGATGAGCACAGCAGCTGCATCCACTTTTAGGATATAAAGTAGAGAAGCTGTGTGGTAGAACCACTGCACTGCCACTAAATCCAGTTGAAGTTGTGTGAATTTCTAGTAAGAAAACACTGAGATGCACCAAATTAATTTCAGACTGTTAATATTGCTCCTTTCCTGAACTGCCCCTCAGAGCTTTGCTCGAGCCTTGCAGTGAGTGTGATGTTGGTTTTGTCTTGCTGCTGAGGAGCAGCAGAATCCTTTGATGCTGCACTGGGGGCCTGGCTCTGATAACTGGGAAGAACAACCTGCTGGTTCATCAGAACTAATTCCTGCCCCAGCTGTCTTCAGGTTTTTTTGGGTTTTCTAACAAGCTGATAGAAAGCAGAGTGCAGAAGTGTTTTGGTTTTAGGCATAACCCATGTATTTAAAACACCAAGATACAGAGTATCAGAGTTCATCTAAGAACAAAAAAACCTGAGATCTTTACACAAATTGGTAAGAATAAAGTGCTGTTTGATTATTTAAAGCCAAACCAACCACTTTTCATCAGGAGAGCTCAGTGGGAGACCAGAAACCCATGTCTATTTTGTTTCCTTGAGTACCAAATACCTCAACCACCAGCCTGCTGCTGCTGTGCCAAGAGCCACAAAATGGCTCAGTAATTGCTTGGTTAGAGAGTTTGTTTGCTGAAGTGCAGTCTGACTCAGAGGTATCTTGGAAGAGATTTGCTTCATCTTTTTGTCAGCTGTGGCAGATAGATTGTGAAATAAAACCGGTCTGGCTGTTCTAGCAGCTAAATCTCAGAGAGCAGTCTAAAAACTGAGTATTAGCAGTTACAAAAGATACCAAGCTTATTCAATCCATTCTTGTTTAGTATTTAGAGTAAGAAGAAAATTCTAATTGACATAGATAATTTACACCTGCTAGTTTAATTTAGCCAAAATGGAGAGATTTTCTCCATTATCTGTGTTCCATGTTAGGAATGCTCCAAGCAGCTCAGCTCACCTTGGCCTGTGCCCGCAGCAGCAGGCACTCTGCTCTCCTCACTATCTTCAGCCACTTGTGGGAATCAATCAGGGAAAAGCCTTCCTGAAATAAAGCACAAACCAGTGGCACAGCAAACAGCAGCACCCAGGATCACATGTTTAAGCTCTGTGAGGCAATTAAAGCCCTAATGAAGATCAGTCATTGCAGTTGTACAGTTTTTGTAGCTGTCAAACAGCTGCCACTCCAGTTTTACCACTCCAGGGATTAGCTCCAGTAACAACAAGGTATGTATGTTCTAATTTCCATCTCTCTCTATTTTTATATTTGTGCGTGCTCCGAAAGCCCCTGAAAACCAGAATAAAGCAGCTGCAATTGGAGCTTTGGGTGCTGAAGTTGCCCGGGAGGGCAGCAGAGGGCAGGCGAATCCGGGGAATGGCACAGCCCTGCTTTATCCAAGGCCCGGGGAGGCCTCTGCTCCAGGTGGCACTCAGGGAACCGAGCAGCACCTTCGTTAATTGGATAAAGATGTTTTTATACTCCAGTTGCATCACTGTCAGTCTTTTCAAACTCGACAGACTGCTCAGCCTCCTGTAAAAACACCCCAGGAAGGAGAAAAACAACTGCAAGCCAACAGACTGTGTTTCCCAAGGAAGGCACTCTGAGCCATTATTTAGCAAAGTCCAGAAAAAAACCCAAACAATTAATCAATGTTAGGGAAGGGAGGAAACCAGGCACCTGTTTTATCCAAACTCACAATACTTTCAATGATCAAGGGCTTGAGCCCAGGCTGCTTTCAAGGGTTCCTAAGGGTCAAACCCCACAAGTCACGTCCATCCCAAAGGGCCAGAGGTGTTTGCCCCAGCCACCATCCATCTTAGGTGGGTCCAGGCTGGAAAACCATCTGCCATTCTATTTTGGAACAGGAAATCACCTCAGTGACTCTGCTCCTGTACTGTGCTGGCACTGGCTTTACAGTCTCATGCAGCAACTGCATGTAGATTTTAGCTGCACTTTACAGAGGAATCTCTCAAAAGCTGTGAAGAGTTGAAGCAAAGGCAGACTGGATCACAGGCATCTGCTGTGACAGACTCCAGAATGTCAGCCAGCAGGGAAGTACCATTCCCAAAAGAGCTGGGGTCAGAGGGAGAGATGAATTTCCCTGTGTGCTGTGACAGCAGGTAAGAGGGCCAGTCTCTGGTAGTGTCTCTGCCCTGAACACACTCCAAGTGCCCTAAGGCAGGACGTGCTAAGAGGGAAAGGCCAAAGGTCACAACAACAGGGAGAGATCACTCGGTGAGCAATGGGGAGAGGTTGAACCAAGCCCCAAAACGCTGTCAGTGAAGCAATTCCAAACCATTCCTTCACTAGGCCACTTGAATTTGTGGCCACTTGTGCTTGTCCTGTTCAAGTAGTTTCTGTTTTGGATACACACCAACTGTTTCTTAAAATACAACTATTCCCATATTCAGTCTGGTTTTACAGTGTTTTTCCTTTCACTGGAGATGAAGGCTGAACAAATGTTATCTCCTTAAAATAATAACTGTTTTCAAAGAAATTATAAAAGGCAGTAACTGTTTAACTTTCCTACAAACTATTTTATTGGTGCTTCTTAGGTTCTTTTATATGTCCTGTTTCTGAGGTAAAACAAGTGGAAAAAAACAGCACTTGGAATTTACATTTATGTGTTCCTCATTAACCAATTCCAACCCCAAAATTTGATTTAACTGAAATTTAAGTTTAACCACTTTATTTTTAAAATCATTGCCCCTGCATTCACAGAATCACAGCCTGGTTTGGGTTGGGAGGGACCTTAAAGCTCATCCAGTGCCACCCCCTGCCGTGGGCAGGGACACTTTCCACTATTGCAGGCTGCTCCGAGCCCCGTCCAGCCTGGCCCGGGTCACTCCAAGGCTGTGCAGTGCATATGAAGTGAGGTGAATGAAATCAGCAAGAGGGAAGAACACAATAAACGCGTCCCTTGAGCCACCTCGAAGGCAGGAGGATCTGTGCCAACACCCAAGAGCAGGGCAGGGGCAGGCCTGGGAACTGCAAGGCGGTATTTTCGGGTTACAGCCTTTCCTCAGGTGATGGATTGACTCGACGTGCTCTGGACATGGGTGATGAGACAGGAAAAAGCAGCGTTCCCTCTGGATTGGTGCTGCCACCACGCTGCCAGATAGGGAACAGAGCAGCTGGGCCCGGTTCCCTCGAGCAGGCAGCGTCCGTAGCTCCTTCAGTCAGCTAGGCAGGGGCAGTGTAAGATTAACCAGAATATCCCCAGAATGCAGCCTAGAACGGGGCACGGACACAAGAGCCCAAATGTTCACCATGTGAACAGAGAAATGGCAACACTTTATATTAAGTCTGGTCATCAGTGTTCAGTCAGGCACATGCTCCTGTTGTTCTCCACAACTCTACTTGGAACAAAAATAGGGTAAACGAAAACTCTTTCCTACATCTGTGACCAAAATCCAAGTTTCTCAGAGGGAGGACTGAGTGGGATTAAGCTGAAAGAGAAAACAAAGCAAGATGTTTCCCAAATGTTTTGGAAGCAGGCAAGATGTGACCACAGCTGCCATGAGGCAGGAGCCAGAAATGCTGATCCAGCCTCACAGCCATCGAGTCCAGCACTGACTGGTAAATACTTTTGTTCTGACTTCACATTTCAGCATTCAGAAACCTGCTGTGTAATGAGGGCTGTGAGCTGTGGTGGAAGGTATTGTGTGTGATTTATGTATATTTTTTATTGTAGCATCTAGAAACCCTGTGGTGCTAAACAACACAGGAATAGATTATCTGTTTTGTTAGACTGCAGCCTATCTGAACGGAAAATGACTTTATATCTAAGAAATGTGATTTGTGTAGCAGTTCAGCTATGCTGGCTTGCATCAGGTCATTTGGATTCACTCATGCACAAACCAGATGTTTTCAAACAAAACTATGTGTAAACAATAGCTTAGGAGGAAAAGCTTTTTTTCTTGGTCACAAACATGATCTAGTCTGCCCTTAAATCACAACCAGTATTAAAACAGACAAACTAAACCCCAGAATGCTATAGAGACACACACTCTCCACTCTGGGCTGCCTCTTCTAACAGGCCCATGAAATGCAAATACACTGGTTTGTTCTCCAAGTTCACAGCTGGAAGGAATGTATACATTGTATCATCTTATGGATTAAGGACTCAGCTGAGAACTGCATTTGCAGGAAAGGACGAGGTCAGCTTGAGATGAAAGTTGTTCTATTGTATGAATTGATAGTGCACAGCTGCCAGGGTGATGCTGGCTGGGAGAACAGGAAACCTACAGGCCTCAGACAGCATCCTGTTTGCACCATTTTGACACAGGCTGGGCAGCACCAAGGGACACAATTCCCTGGAAAACACAGCCATCTCCTTCAGGTTTCCAGGGAGGCACCTGAGACAGCTCCTTAACCCTTGCCTTTCCCGAGGTAAGGTACCACTACACGGGTGGGGAGCAAACCTCGCTCAGCTCCGCTCATGGAGCCAGGGTGGGGCCAAGGAGGGATTTGGGAAAGCCCTTTTGTGGGAAGGGTGGGATGCTGTGCTGCTCTGAGCACCCTGCCAGCTCCTGCAGTGCCCAGCAAGCCTCCAGGGATGGCTTCAATAACGTGCCACCCTTGCCAGGCACAGAGGCACTGCCCACCCGTGCAGCCAGGGCCCCGTGCCCCGGGGCTGCTCCCCACGCTGGGCGTGCAGCCATTATTCACTACCCAGGTTTAACTGTGCTATGCTCAGCTCAAATACCCACATTTTGGACCTGTGATATTGTGGGTATTATTACAATTTAACATTTATACTGCACAGCACCTTGCTTATTCTTGGAAGTGCCCAATCTGGCACCAGAGCAATGGTAATGTTATTTGCAGGTGTCCTCACAAAAGAGAGCTGAGATAGTGGAGTTGCAAGGATGTTATTAGCCATCCTCTCAGGAGACAGGAAAAATAAAGATGTGTGAGCAGGCAGGCAGAAAAAGCTCGTCAATGATGTTCAAGAATGATACAGAATGTTAAAGAATGGGCAAAACTGAGATGCTTTCAGAAAACCCCAGAAGGTGTTTACAGGTAAGTGGTGATGAATGGTGATCATTTTAATAAGGATTTTCTCATTAATAGGTTATGATAAAAAAAGCTGCACATGCTTGAAACATGATATAGATTCTAAATCAAATGCTTGCATAAATCTGAAAAATAGCAATTTTTAACTCCTTGCCTTCCCAAGAGAATGTGAGTTGCCATTTTACACTTTTTTTCCTAGAATAAGCAGTTTTCTATTTAAAAAGTAAAAATTCTTCGTTAATGACTGTAGAATAAAGTTGAGAAAATTAAACTTCTAACATAATTTCACTCCAGTCTTCATTACTACCCTTGTAACACACCTGGAAGTAGAAATTTTTAGCTATTCTCAGTATCTAAGTAAGGCCAAATACATCAGGCTTGATTTCTGCAGTATGATCTGTCTTGAAAATTGAGTCAAGATCAGAAGAGCCAACATGAACCAAAAAAAAAAAACTCAAAAAACCAAAAAACCCAAACAAACAAACAAAAATCAAACAAAAACAAACAAACAAAAAAAACCCCAAAACAAAACCAAAAAACTCCCAAAAAACCGAAAGCCAAACAAGACAACGTGTAGAGTGAGGGAAGCACAAAGTTGTCCCTGCAAACATTTCCAACCCTACCAATCAAGGGGGACAGACAGGAGTGAGGAATAAAAGGATGTTAAGCTTTGCATTATCATCTTTTTACCCTCAAATCTTGCTCTTAAGCCTGTTTGACTGTGGCAGAGGGCTGAACTCATTAAGGAGAGTGCTCTGTGTGTACACAGGCAGAGAAGCTGAAGGAGGGAGAAAATACAGGACACACAGACAGCCCTGAGGGGACTGCAGCCCGAGAATGAAAGTGCAAGCACTGGGTTTCAGATGGGCACACACCACAGCCCACTGACAGCAAAGACAAGCCCTTACCTCAGCACAAACCTCCAAACTTCAGAGGGACAACCTGAATTCTTTTGGTTTTTTTTTCCCAGTGACATCTGTCCAGGGACACAGAGAGGGGAACTGGATGCTCAGGGATGAGCTGGCTAAAGCTCTTCGGGGTGCTCCAGTAATGTATTCATTCATTCCCAGTATAAAATATGGACTTCCCCAGACTGATACCACACATTAAACTAGAAGGTAAATATGCTTCATTAACAGACATCACAAATCTAAAAAAAAAAAATTCTAAGAGCTGGGTTTAGGAGAACTGAGGCAAGAGAAAAGACAAGAGCAGAAGCCCTTGACATGAAACAGAACCAGGAAAGCTGATGCAGGATGATACTCTCAGCTCATCCAAAATAATCACATCAAAAGCACATGTTGAAATAAACAAACTGAAATTGAGATTTTTGAACTACGATTGTGGTACTAAATAAGCCAACAAAATTTAATAGAAGAATTAATAGTTTCTTTTGTTTCTTTAATAAAAGAACAACCTTCTGTGGCTTTGCAGAGCTCTACCAAAAAGCAGCAACAAAAATTAACCAAAATTAGCAACCTGCTCTCTGCCCAGGTTCCTGCCAGGAGCCCTCATTTAGTGCAGAGGGACCATCTCTGCCCAGGGCACTGTTGTGAATCTCATCTGCAAAATCTGGTGCCTGAGTTTCAGGCACTGCAAAGAGAGCATCAGGAACGTGAGAATGCCTGCTGAATGCTTGCCTAATTAATGAGTTAGAATCTACTGTACCATAAGCACTGGTAGCTTATTGGAAGTCATGAGGGGACCAGGAGGGCACTAAGGACATTTAGTCTACACTTCAAAAGATCAGGTCACAAATCAATTACTCCAGATTAATTTTATCCTATTAAGTAAGTCCTCTTCACAATTTCAATTTGTTTAATTTGTAGGATATTATGAATTCTAGCACCAGAAATAATTGCACTGAATAAAACACCAAAATATAATTTGCATGATGTGTTGATACAGAGGGGAAAGGAAATAAGAGTTGTGGTAAATGGAACATGATGTATCTTCAGCATGGCCAGAAATTACCAGAGATGCTGTTGAGATATTCCTGTAAAATTCCACTGACTACAGTATACAAGAATGAGGTTTTTCTACCATCCAATATGCAGTCTGTTAGGCAACACTGCAGCAAACCCTGGTCTTAGAAATACATTATGTAATTTAATTCCAAATGAAGAATTTGGTTTAAAAAAGAATAAAACAAAACAAATCAAAACACCCTTGAATTTGCATTACGCATCAGGGATTTTTATGTTCCATGCTCTGAAGTTCCATTTACCTCCTCTTCATTCCATTACTCAAGGAATAGATGGCATTTCAAAAGGAAAACACTTGTTTCTGTATTTATTAAAAACAACAGTTGTTAGGATATGTGAATATTTTATTGCTCTTTTATAAATATTGTTCTTAGAAACAGATCATAAAAGAGCCAGTGGGCTCTAAGAAAAAGGTTTCTTAACTTTCCTACTTAAATAAAATTAAAAGGACTAAGAGAATACGTAAGTACTCCCATCATAGAGAGAATATTTTGACAGCAATCAGAAACACCTGAATATTGTTCCTACTATGGATATTAATCCAGCCATCAGCAAAACAGAAATTCTTCTTCACAACTCTTTCAGTTTTGTGTAAATGTTGTTCATAGGTGAGAATCAGGAAAAAAATCCTTGTATTATTCATCAATGAAAATGTTACAAAAATACAGATTCTGCACGTGGAGAAGGAAATGTGTCCCTGTGACCCAGATCTTGTGCCTCACCCTGTTCCTGTGCAGAGGTGCAAAGCTACAATAATTGTTATCCAGTTCCCTCAAACCCAGGAGCCTGGAGCACATCAAAAAGGCTGAAAAGTAGGGATAAGGAGATAGATCAAAAGACAAGACATCAACAATTTAAAGGATACAACACAGCACAGAAGAGTTCTGTGAGAACATCAGAGGGATTTTGAATGCAGGTAAGGCAGCACACAGGTGTGGGAGGACACCTTGGCAATCCAAAGGCCACAGCCCAGGCCAGCAGGAGGAAATGAGAGCACAGGTACAATCATGCCAACAGCTGCAGCATTCCATCAAAGTAGATGCATTCCCTCTGGAGCAGAAGTTGTGCATTATCCCCTCTGACAGAATGTCCAGGATAATGGACCCCCAGTGAGTGGATTTGGAGTGTGACAGGCTCCAAGCACGCTCTGTACTTAGCCGTGCAAAGCCTGGTTAAATATTGTGACAGGTTTGTGACAGCACTGACAGCTGGAACTGGAGGGAGATAGAACCACTGAGATTAACCACTTCTGATGATTTTTCAGCAAAAATACAGCCTGAACAGCACTGCAAGCTGGTTTGTTGTTACGTGGCATCTCAGGAAGGAGTTTGCAAAATGCCCCATCCCTGAAGTGCTCAGGAACAGCCTGGATGGAGCTCTGAGCACCCTGGAAGTGTCCCTGCCCATGGCAGGGGGTGGCCCTGGATGAGCTGTAAGGTCCCTCCCAGCCCAAACCACGCTGGGGTTCTATGAGAACGAGCACATTGGGCATTTGTGGGGTTTTCAGCCACTCAGTTTAAGAGGCCAAGTGGGAGGACTGCAGCTGGCTCAGTCTCAGAAACACAGTCCCAGTATGTACCAGTGCCTCTCCCACCAGCTCAGTGCTGCACACACAGAACACCCCTGTGCCACCAGCCCAATACACCTGCTCAGAGAGCTGCACCCAAAGAAAAATCAACAGGCTGTAAAAACAACTTTATGTCACTTTTCTTTAGCAACTCTCAAAGTGTTACTGTGTCAACTTTAAGGATGGCAAAGAAGCATTGCCAAAATAAATGTTTGAAATAAACCAAAACTATTTTTTTTTTTTGGGTTCTCAGTATTATTATATTTTGGTCACATCTACCAAGTGTGTCTGTTCCACCTCTCCTGCAGTATCAGAAACTGGAACAGTCCTGATAGATCCCAAAAATTCCTCATGTGGCATTTCGTGCAAAGCAGCTGCCTGAAAGCTTCACTAGCCACTAAACATAAGAGCTGCAAGAAAGTGCTTTTCTCAGCCAAGCTTTTAGAAGCTTTTCTGATCCCTCATCCCTTCCAACAGCACACTTTTATCTGCCCTGCTACTTGCCAGATTCAGCCTTTGCCAGACAAGTCTTTGAAGGGCTGCAGCTTTGGGTTGTGCCTTTTTTGCACTTCAGTTAATTATTAGAAGATGCTGTTAGCTTTTATCTGGTTATCTCAAGGATTTTTAGAGTGATGTCAGTTACTGGTCACTAACAGGTACAGCCACTGGGAACAGGAACATCCTGCACTGAGTCATTCCGAGCAGAATGTGGTAAGGGATGGCAGCAAGTGTCATTTCCATCCAGGTTTTCAAAATATCTTTCTTTTCTTATTCAACACAACTGCTAAAATGCTTTCCATGGTCCCTCTTTTACCTCATCCTCGCTAAATGAGCTGAGGGCCATCCACAGTAACAGCTCTGTTAGTTCATGCATTGACTATTCAATGTTCCCAACACACAGGCCAAAAAATTCAAGGGCATCTGTGGTTCTCCCCATACTTAAATTTCTTTCAGTTAAAGACCCTTTAAGAGGCACAGTAAAAACTAATTTATAAGCTTATACATATTTAAAGCTGCAACACAGTCTCTTACACATTTTATTAAAAAAGCTTTGTTATCTTTATACTGCAGCATCTTCCAGTGGTTTGTAATGCCTTTCTAACATATTTAATACCTTTCTAACATATTTATCAGCCAGTTCCTGCTCTTTATCACCACTCAGTACTAGTGATGTGCACTGAACACACTTAATTCCACCTTCCAACAAGGTCTTCTATGTCAGAGCATCAAACCCACTCCTCCTAGACAAAATTTGCCTTTTGGTGTCATTGTGAAATCTTTAGTTTAGTAGCTGGTTATGCTTAAACAAGTGCAGGCTACAGAAAAACCAGTGACACAAGTTTGACTTTTGTCCCCAAGGATCTTATGTTGGATGTTAAATCTCATCATCCAATATAGAAAATACAAACCCTTTGATAAACCAGACTGTCAAACCAAAATGCTATCAGGTCATTGGCAAGCAGTCAGCTGGACCATATAACAAATTATAGTTTTACCTATTTTCTAAACAGTGTGTTTTTGTTTTCTTAGTCAGAAGAATCATGAAAAAAACCTCCAAATAGCTTTCAACATCAGCAACACTCATCATTACCTCTTAATCTAGATTTTTAGAAGTGCAGAAGAAATGTTGATCCTCAGCAGGAAATAATGCATTTAGTATTATTCTGATAAATGTGAAGGGAAAGCAGCACATGAGAATTACCATGAGCAAAACAAAATTGACAGTTCCCACTCAGTGGGAGAGAAGATGAAGCTGAGAAAAGAAACGAAGTTAATACTGATGGTAACATGAAGGAGAAATGTTCTTTATACATGACAAACTTACCAGCACTGTTCGTCCTTGGGAAATAAAGAAATGGCCAGACTCCACAATGGTAAGGACAAGAGGGCCTGATTCTTCATTTGATTCAAACACCTTTAAAAAGATAAAGGAAAATCTGGCCCTGCAAGCACAGAATCTGCAGTTCCCATTTCTAGTGCCAAATAAAAGGTCTCAAAGGTCGCTATTAGAAGCCAAGAGTAATTCACATCTCACTAATGCAACTTGCCCTCCACTCCCATACACAGGAGACACATTAAATGATTTTTTCACTAATTATACCTCCATATACAGATTTAACTACTCGGAACAACCCTCTGGATTATTCCGCCTTGATCTCTAGATTTTAATACCACAGGTTACTCCTGAATGAAGGAATAAAAAAAAAAGCGGGCCGCTAACACTCTGATGTGTTGTCATTAATAATTCATGAAGCAAAATCTCTCCCGATTCCTGCTTTAGCTCTGGACTCGCAAAAAGACACCTCAAAGCAGAGTCATGACCCCACACCGCCCCGCCACCCTCCCCGCACCTTCCAAGAGGTGCTGTGCCCCTCATCGTCACCGTCCTTCGGAGGGAGGAAGCGACCGTAGCGCTTCAAGGGCCACATCGTGGCGCTGCCGAGGAGGGAGGTGTCGCCGGCGCTGCCCGGCGCCGGAGCCAGCCCAGGCTGGGAGCCGCGACCGCCGCCGGCCGCCGCCATGCCGCGCTGAGGGGGCTGAGGGTTCTGAGGGGACTGAGTGGGCGGGCTGAAGGCTCTGAGGGGGCTGAGGGGCGGCGGGGCCGAGGACTCTGAGGGGGCTGAGAGGCGGGAAGGGGCTGAGGGCTCTGAGGGGACTGAGGGACTCTGAGGGGGTTCAGGTCTCTGAGGGGACTGAGTGGGCCGAGGGCTCTGAGGGGCGGTGGCGGGCAGCGCGCGGGAGCTGGGCGGGAAGCAGGAGCCAATAGGAAGACGGAGAGGGCGAATGGCGGGAATTGTTCGCCAATCAGCGCGACGCGCGCGGGGCCTCGCGCTGCATCCTCTGTGGCGACCCGGCCTTACGGGGTGGGGTCGCGTTTTTCACCTCAGCGATGCAGGGCACAGCGCGCTGCTTCTTCCTCTCTATTTTCTTCTTCTTTTTCTTCTTTTTCTTCCTGTCCCTCTCCGAGGGCAGCATGGCTCCAGCCTCTCCCTCCTCCCAAGCAGCCCTGGCCGTGCCGATGTGGCGGGTCTGTCCTTCGGCTCCGTGCGAGGAGCGCTGACGCCGTGGCCGCCATTTTGTGGCGTGTGAGGGAGCGCCCTGGGAGCTGCGCAGCAAGGAGGAGGATGCGCGGAAAAACACTTTATAACTCACAAAATAAGTTATAGTGCATATATATATGCACACTTTTGGCGACTTGTGCTTTTTTTTTATTCTCTGCAAACTAGGATTATACAATGCGCTTAATACATATTTGTTGCTTATTTTTGCTTTATATTGTAATCAGTTTTACACTTAATTGTGACTGCGCACTGCCCTTTTTAGGTTGTTTTGGTGGTTGGTTGGGGGTCTTTGGGATGAAGTAAATAGTCTTTTTTTAGTTTGAACTTTTGACCTTTTTTTTTGCACATGCTTTTTTCTTTTAGTTTTTTGGTATTTTTGGACTTTGATATTAGTTTTTTGGTCTTTGGGGTCTGAGGACCCCCTTATTTTGTGGCGTTTTTATTTTTGCATTTTGTTTGCAGATTTTAGCTCTTCGTAGCTTTGCTTTCTTTTTGTAAGGACTGTAAATACAGTAAACATGTAGTTTTGTTAGTTTCCCTTTTAGTTAAAGCATTTCTTGATGCTTGATTCTTAGTTTTTCTGTGTCAGTGAGGATGTGAAGCTCTCGCTGTCAGTCGCTGCCCTGTGGAACACAGCCGAGATGTCAGCATGCATCCTTCCTCAGGTGGCAAGTCCCTGTAAAAACGCTGTCCTATACTCTCAATTTCCTTTCCATTCCTTGGTGGTGTTCACTTCTTGGGGTTGCAACAGGAGGTTTTGTGATACATGAACTGGAGTCTGTTAAAAAAAGCTGTTTTCGATGTGTGTGATGGTTTTAGCCAGCATGAGCAAACAGCTGGATTAATAAATCAAAATTGCACTCTCCTCCCCATTTCAGCTGTTAGATGTTTCTGCAGTGTTGTAATGCTGCACTTCCCCTGGACAAGGAGTGATGATGGCTGGACTGCACTGTGATATTCCATTTATAGGACATAGCTTGGCCCAATAAAAATGTGTGAGAGCTGGTTGAGGTTATAGAGGGAGCCCAGAGGGCCAGGTACCATCCAGGACTGCCCCTGTTGGGATTGTAGGTGCCCATCACTGTGAGTTAAACCATCCCCTGCCCGTGGGTGCCATCCCAGTGCCTTTAATCCCAGTTCTGTGCATTACCCAGTGCAATGCAATACACCTGACCAAGATGAAACTTGGCTAAATAGTCAAATTAAGCAGAAAAAATAAGTTTTTTGCCATTTTTTTTTCTTCTTTGCTTTGCATTAATGATGTTGTGTTAGCTAATATAAATAAAGTTAAAATAACTACTGCCTCATCTGAAATAAAACCTTCAGGGATGAGGTTAACCTATTAAACTGTGATGGTTTAATCTAGATGGTTTAATTAGAAAATATTAGATTGACATTTATGTCCTGTGGCCCTTGTGTTTTTCATCTGATGCTGTACCCGAGAGCCAGTTCAGCATCCAAGGAACTCTTTCCAAAATAAACAATTTTACAGTGTTTCCAAAAGGGAGGTGTTTATCTGAGCATTTTGCAGATAGGAAAATGCAGGCAGAAAGGCATTAAATGACTTGACAAGGTCATCCAGAGACATCAGTAATGAAACAGGGAATACAGCGTGGGCTTCCCAGCTGCCAGTTGCCTTCTCTAATCACTGCTTCCCCACAAGGCTTTCTCCAATTGTGCTTGTCAAACATTCAGAATTTGCCAGTAGACTTGGGACTTTCTTGGAATCTATAGAAGAAGCTGAATATTTTTGTCAGAGAAAAATACTATGAGTACATATAGGTAAAATATTTTGCCTTATTTCAGCTGGAAGCTGTTTGCAGCATTTATTTTCTGTGGAAAACAGTTTATATTTTCCAAGAGTGATTTCTGGCTTCTGCATGAACAAAACAAAAACTTTACTAAAGAAAAAAATTTCAAAGTGTGGGTTTGAGAGAGGTAGATGGAAACCAAGCACATCAGATATTTCAATCTCCTCATAGATTTTTGCTTTATTAGCCTCTGCTAGTTTGCTTCTACTTTATGGATATGAATGTGTGATTTTACAGATATATATAAAGTCAAATGAGCATTGTGCTGAGACTGATACACAAGCTTTTGCAGATTCTAATTTCCTTAGGGAATTGCATGATTAGCTCTGGATTCAGAGAGGAGACAGAAGAAAATGGTTAAAATGTGTCTTGATTTTATTTTATTTTTTTTTTTTTTTGTAAAAGGCTACAGAAGCTGCCAGTTTTTAAAAATTACAGAATAAAACGTAGAAGGAAGAGACAAGTAAAAGCTGTCAGGAGCCTGACAGGTTAAAATGTGTTTCATCAGAGATGAGATGGCAAATCCCATCTAGATGCCAAGGGTTTGTCACTGCTGTGTACTTCAGGATTGCCTGAGACTTCACAGGCTGCAGTGGTACAAGTTAATTTTCTCACTGCAGAAGTATCTGCTCCTGTTAATAAATTAGAGAAAACTGCCAAAAGCAGAGCTCTCTGTGCAGGGACACAGATCCCTTCTTATACCATATGGATTTGATAATGTGCTAATAATTGTTAGGTGTACAACAGTCGATTCTGGTACTGGGTATTTTGCTGAACAATCTGCATTATTGATTTTTTTATATTAACAGTTGTGATAAGGGCAACAATAAAATCATATCACCGTGACTTTATTGTCAAGTGTGAGCACAGATTTGCTACAAGTGCTGGGGATGGACTGGAGGATCTCACACAAATTGGGCAGATAATGTATTAACAACATCAGGGGTGCCAGATGCATGAAATGGATCAAAATAAGCAACAAAAGGTGCTTTTTAGCAATTTTGGAGGTTTCCCTGTATTACTGACCACTTCCCATCTGCTTCTACCCAGCTGTGTTCAAGGCATGAATGGGATTCCTCACAGTGGCATAAATCAAAGGCTAGTGAAAATGTTCTGTTCAGAATATTTGATTTATTGCTTTGATTTCTGTAATAAATAGTGCTTGTCTTGTGCTTTAGTTGCTTTGTTAGCAGTTGTGGTATTTCCATTGGTTCATTCCATTAATTAACATTTCACACAGTTGTTCCTACTTCCCTTGGCAGCAGCCTCCCTGCCCAGATCTCTCAGTGCTGGTGAAATCCCAGCACCTTGGGTTAGTGCCCAGCAGTTCTGGACCCTGCTCTCCCCAGAGCACCTCACCCAGTTCTGTCCCCCTGAGTCAGCCTGGGGCACATGAGCTCCTACTCAGATTTGAAGCAAGGCCCCAGTGCTGCTCTGGGCTGTGGTTCCATGGCCTGTGCTGTCCTGACGAGTGTCAGGTGTTCACACACCCACCTGTGGCAACTGCAGGCACTGGATTTTTTTCTTCACTTTTATGCTGTTCCACTTTTTTCCTTGACAAAATCTACCCCTTTGCAATAAGCTTTACGTTTCCAAGTGAAAATCTGAGATCAAATCAGTGTGTTTCTGATATCATGTACTGCAAGTATCAGTGTAAGGTAGAAGTAAAGTCTGATGACTTCTGTTTGGCACCAGAGTCCCACAGAATCCTGGAATGGCTTGGGTTGGAAGGCTCCTTAGAGCCCACCCAGTGCCACCCCTGCCATGGGCAGGGACACATTCCACTGTCCCAGGCTGCTCCAAGCCCCATCCAGCCTGGCCTGGGACACTGCCAAGGATCCAGGGGCAGCCACAGCTGCTCTGGGCACCCTGTGCCAGGGCCTGCCCACCCTCACAGGGAAAAGTTCATTCCCACTATCCCATCTAACCCTGCCCCTGGCAGTTTAGAACCATTGTCCCTTATCCTGGCACTCCCTGCCTCTCTTCTTTATAAGCCTCCTTTAGGCACTGGTGGGGGCTCTGAGGTCTCCCTGAAGTTTTCTCTTACCCAGCTCTCCCAGCCTGGCTCCAGAGCAGAGGGGCTCCAGCCCTCAGAGCAGCTCTGTGGCCTCTTCTGGACTCTCTCCAGCAGCCTGAGTGTGTAGTGTGCTGAGGACCCCAACTAATTTGCAGTTACACTTCACAGATTCCAGTGGCCATATCAAGATTAGGATTGGCTTGAGAATCCACCCTCAGCTCCCAGCTGAGTGTCTTCAGTTACCCTTTCTATTTTCAGAAGTTAGTTGTGGTGTCTCCAAAGATTGATCCCATAATTTCACATCTTGTTTGTGTTTATTTAAGGGGTGGCATTCCTAACTTGTCAAATACCACATTCCTCAATGACACCTTCACTAAACGATCTTTAAGATCCCTTCCAACCCAAACCATTCTGTTCTTCTGTGATCTTATTCCCAAAATTGCTTAATTTTTGAAGGTGCTTGAGCTTTAAAGGGCAGCTGTGGAAGCTCCCAAAGCAGTGTCTGTTAGGGGCACACTTGGCTGTGGGACAGGCAGAGGAGCCATGTGGGTCTGTGTGTCGTGGTTATCACAGCCCCTGTGGGATTATGGGATGTGCTGGAGTGTTTCAAACAGAGCCAGAAGCTGGGAACAGCTTGGTGCACAGAGATGTCCCCAAAGCCTTATCTCCTGAGCTCTGGTGGCAGGCAGTGACGAGCCCTGGGCCAGCCCTTTGGTGAGCAGGTGCTGGGGACAGAAAGCAGAGTTGTCCTCTGTCCCTCAGCCAGCAGGGACACACCAAAGCCAGAGTGAAGCCCTGACTTCATGGGGCCTTTGACCTCCCTGTGTGATTTGAGACTCTGCTGCATAAAGCCTTGCACTTTTTCCAGGGAAGGTCACATTTGTTCAAAACATAATTTATTTGCATTTCCCTTCTTTTCTTTTAAGTTATCTAACTTTAGCACTTGGGGCACTGATAAAGGAGCTGCTGCCTCACAGATTTTCCATTTACATAAAGTCCCCACCCACAAACATCCTTCACTGTCAGTGCATCCATTTTGCTGAGTGCTTTTCATTTTCCATGACCTTGAAAACATAAGGGCGTTTATTAATTAATTCAAATTTACAGCTGGGTGGAGGGGAGAATTGCAGATCAGAGATAAGCAATTTGTTGTGTGCCCCTTATTTGATGAGGATTGTAGGAGAAATAGTCCAAGCCATTGCAAAGACTTCCCATCCCAATCAACTCTGGTTTTTAACCACTGGGGAAAGAGTGACCCTAGCAGGAGGAGAGTCTGAACTTAGAGGGATTGTTGTAAACTGAATTCCTGACAGTCTTGGATATGAAGAGGAGCTGGAATTACCTCTGCTTTTAACTCTTGCACTGATGAACTCTGGGTGTTTCCTAAAGTAAACCTTTACATACTGCTGTATAAAACACGGCAATAATGGGAATTCTGACTTGGACAACTCTGTCAAAGTTTGTTTCTTTTTTAAAGAAAAATCAAAAATTTTTTTGCCTTCAGGTTTCATTTTACTGATTTTAGCAGTTCTTGGAGTGAGCTTGTAGAAGAAAATACATCTTTGATTCTTTCTTTAAGCCTTAGTCCCAGAGCTGATGTCAGGGAGAGTTATGTGTGCATAAAGAGGAAGAAAATGTCTTGAACTTCTGTGCATTCTCAAAGAAGGATATTCCCTCCTCACCACCCTAATTCTGAATTCTCTTTCTAGACTATTGGATGATCATGTGTTCAACCAAGGATTTAGTGGAACAGGTGAAGAGAGAACTCTAAATATGTCTAGCTGGTGTAATACATGTGTGCCTCTTTGTGCCTGTAAAGAATAAAATGAAATAGAATATTATGTTTCAGCTCCTGTTCCTAATATGCAGCCTTTTAAAATAGAGAAAAAAATGTCTTAATGTTAGTGGCATGAGATTGTGACATGCACCTGAGCAGTTGCTGTGCCTTCCACTGAACAGTGTGACACTGAAACCCACCTTGGCACGTTCAGCTGTCCCTCTGACACCCAGCCTGGAATCTGTGCCACTTGAGAAGGAGCCTTTAGTCCCCTGAATCCCACACTGGTTAGGAAGCAAGCAGCAGAATGCTAATAAATTTAATTTACTTGCTTAATCTCCCCTGTGTTTTGTATTAATATGAATAGCATTACAGGAGCAGGGATGTGCTTATATAACAAAATGTTCTCCTTCAGCTTAAGGTTAATGTAGTTACTCGTATTTACCACACACGAAATGGGGGCTTAATCTCCTGCAGCAGGACCAGGAACTTGTGTGGAAGTTGTGCTGTCTGCCAGGAGCCTCTGAGCCAGGGAATGGGATCTCACCTCTGTGTAGCTTCCCCAAATCCTGTAATATTGGATACTGGAGATGTTCCTGTCTCACCACAGATGACACAGTGGGGATGTGCAGGAGAACAGTATTGATCCAAAGCATGGATTTTCCTTGTTTGCTTTCATAGCCTAAAACACAAATAAAGTCCTGATTTTTCTCCATCACTCAAAGGCTCCTGCCTTGCTATTGGATTGCATATGGTGCAGTGGAGAAATGATGCTGTGCTGCAATGTACACTGCTCTGTTGTTAATTAAAACAGGGGAGATTGATCATTTTCTCCTGTCAGCACTGTGGGTCAGGTTCCCTTCAGCCCACACTGATGGAGTCTCACTGGTGAGTGCACCGAGCAGCCCTGCAGTGTTTGACTGAGTCACAGACAGCCAAGGTAAGGGGATGTGCCATGACATCATCCTCTGTCAGCCAGCACCAGGCACAGGGCATCTCCCAGCTTTTGGGTGCTCATCTACGTCCTAAGAAATTAATCTGTGACAATAGGACAAGTGCAAGTATGAGTATCCCATCTTCCTGCCCTCCTCCATTGTCCCTGACTTCACAGGGGACATTTGCCAAACGGGCAAACGTGATTCAACTTTGGGCATGTCTTCAGGATACAGTTTTATAATGCATTTTCATCTCTGAGCCTGCTTTTGTACCTCTTGGACACGAGCTGCCTTTGTTTTCCTGTACTTTTATCGAGTCAAGATAATACCACCGTTTCATAAACATGGAATATCTTCTCTATGCCCCATGTTTTTGTTAATTTTCATACAGAAGGCAGCTGCTCATTTCAGTCTAATTTATTTTCTGCATGAAAACTGAGAGATGTCTGTTGTCATTCTGCAAAACGTGGGCATGATTCTGATCATCCAGCATCATTTTGCCACTTTCAGCTGATTTCTTTTGATATTGTTTGATAGAAGGAAGAGTGAGAACCTCACTCAGTCTTATTTGTTGTTACACAAAACCTGGATGGACAGAGATGCAAATAAGTCCAATCTTAGTTGTTATTCTCAGCAAAATATCAAGTGTGATAGCTGGAATGTCATTTGTGATGGAAAAGATTTTGTTTTCCTATCTCAGCTTTCCAGAGATAGAGTATTTGCTAATGTTTAACAGCAGCCTGATGTCAATGGAAAACTCAGATGCCATTTGACATAAGCTCTCTTATTAATCAAGAAAAATGTAAGTTCTGAGAGGCATTTCTACTGCCTGAACAGAAATGAGGCTTGGGATCACAGTGGAAGGTTGGAGATCATTCTCAAGCTGCTTTTTCTCCTCACATGCTGCAAAACAATGTCCTCAAAACACAGCCACTTTCCAAAAAAAACCATTTTCGTGGCTTCACTACATTAATTATAAAGGTAGATGTAAAAATGTCTTAATCCCAGCAGTGCTAATGTGAAATAATTGTTAGTGCTTTAAGGAGCTCATGAGAATATTTTAACTTGAGGGTGAAGGACTGAAAGGGAATGGTTTTATATCTATTGTGGTACCATTCCCAGTGCCTCAGTGTGTCTCCTGTGCTGTGTAGAGTGACTCTGGGATTGACAGCCACTGCTGCAGAGAATCTGCAGATCACCTAAACTTCCTACCATGCTGCATTTCTTCCCCCTAGGGAGAACTTTGGTGTGATTCCTGCATATCCTTCACCAGGGATTTCATGCTCCCTGTAGAAGTATCACCCAGACTCCTGCATTAAATTCCCTTCAAAGCACAAAGCAGTTTGCTGGCATGCTGGAATTGCCTGTTTGTCTGGGAACCAGCCTGGAAGTTGTCTCCAGGATTTGTGCTTCTGCCGTGAAAGTCCAGAGAGTCTCAAGGACACTTCAGTGCCACGAGGAAGGTGCTGAGTGAGGTGACCCTGCTTTTATCAGGATGAGTTCTGTCTTCTTTTGCAGACATCTTACCAGTGGAACAAAAGCCATTATACCACAGTGGCCCAGGACTTGAGATAGTGACAGAGGCAGTTGCAAAGTTTTAAAGGTATTATTGGACAGTGCACAGCAGACTTATGTTTGCAAGTGAAGTTAAGCACTGTTCTTATTAAGAAACAATGAGCTTTTAAATCTCTCTGGGCTTTTCATTCCATTTAAAGCAATCCATACCTGTTCTCCTCCAGTACATGTGCAAGGTTTCTTAAAGTTTTATAAACTAAAGTAGGATGCATTAATCTGAGAATTTCTTGTCAAACAAAGAAAAGTATGTTCCATATTTTAAAAGGTTTTATTATTTTTAAAGAAAAATGCATACAAATACAGAGCACACACCTGACTGTACAGAAACAAACAATTCATCTATGGATCTCTTTGCCATTGGATGTGGTGGACATTTACCTGGATCTGAAAAGTAACTGGAGAAATGCAAGGGAAGAAAGTTGTGGTGTGCCTTTACAGGTGGAGGTGATAACCCTTGGAACCAGAGAGCCCTAGAGCCAAAGGTTGCTGAAGGTTTGAGAGGATAGCAGGGAAGTGTTTTCATAGGATTTGTCTGCAAAATTAGGATTTTCCCAACAGTGGCCACTGCCCCCTCAGGGTATCCAGGGAGGTGGTGGATCCTGAGAGGATTCCCAGGTACTTCCTGGTGCTAGGAGAGCAAGCTTGGCTGACAGGAAAGTCTTAGTGCAGCTTTGGGGTGAATATAAATTAGAAATGGGGAGGTAAAAACAGGGCTGGAAGAATGCAGGCTGGCACACCACATGGGTGGGGGGGTTTCTGTCTTTGTCAGAGGAAACAGGAGTCAGGAGACCCTGTGGAGTGCATCAGGGATGTGCCCACTGGCTCATGTTGGAGACTGGACTCTAAACAATCCTTAGTCTGCACCTCTGTGTCTGTTCATCTGCTTCATGAACCTTTTCTTATTCAAAATCACATTTTTCTAGTTGCTTCTTTGAGTGATAGAAACCACACAGAAATATATGTTGTATTAGCCATGTATAATATGCAGGAAATCAAATCAGGCACAAAACCCAGGCACCATCTTTATTAATAGTACAGTTTGGGGAGGGGGGGAAGCTATTTTATTCATTCTTTTCAAAAGGATGAATAAAAACGGATGAATAAAATTCCTTTATTCATTCTTTAAAAATATCCAGACAACTCAAACGAAAAGAAACTCTCAGCATATCATATCCAGGAGCTGGGGAAGTGAATTTTGCACACAGCACACACATTATCCATTCCAGCAGCGTGCACACCTTTATCCTCTGTCTCCTACCTGCTTTCATAATGAGCCTTCCAGAAGCAAGAACACATGTCCTGAAACAACTTCTGGGGGTTACTTAATTGCTCAGTGACCTTTTCTAGATTTGCCAAATCGCTTAAGCTCAAGCACTATTCATCAGTATTTAATGTATACCGTGAAGTGCCACTCAATTTTCAAATACTTAGTTCTGAACTTAGTTATTATTTCCGTGCAGAAGGATTTCCAAATTGCTCCCTGTTGGCAGAATGAAAGCAGATAAAACGGAGTAAATCCTCAGCTACCTGAAATTTGCCAGGGGACAGCCAGCAGGGTCACTCTGTCACATGTTTTGAGCTCAGAATTTTGTCTTAAAGTGGTTGTAAATTTGTGAAAGTAACCTTCAGAATCAGAAGGTCAGAGACAATGCTTGGGGAAAAAGCATGCAACAGATGTTGGGAACTTTCTCCCATTGAAACACATATGAAGCAATGTTTGCATGTCACAGTATCTAAGTGTTGTATCATGTGTTCATAAATATGGAAAGGAGTAATATTTTCTCCTGACCAAGATCTCTGAAAAAAATAACAATTGAGAATTGATAGGTGACTGTTAATGGTTCATCCTCCTCTGCAACTGGTAATCCCTGAGCAGAGTCTTGTGTTCTTTCATTCCATGAGCACTGCAGGACAACTGGGAGTTGTGAAGTGGCAATGAGATGATGTAAAGCCTCAGCCTTCCCAAAGTTCCTCTGGAACTGGCACCAGGAGGCAGCACCCTTGGCTCCCCTAAGACCACCTGGCATTTTACATGCACTGATGGACAATTTTCATACCAGCATTGCTTCATGAGCCACCTCATCCCCTTTGGTTCTAGGACAGCACAAGCTTGGACACTCATAGAGTGTGCATAACATTCTCCAAACTCCAATTTGTGAGTCTGAGGGCTAAAAATACAACTTATTTTTATCATAAAGGTGAGAATATCTGTTAGTGATGTGACACTGAGAACTGAAGACCTCAGCAAATGTTAAAGCTTTAAAATTTAATCTGGGTCATGAGACGTACTATTATTGAAGTGTATGGATATATTATTGCAAGGGTGAGAAGAACATTCCAGAAAGAAGTGCCCAAAAAGGAGTTAAATAGAAAGAAGACAAAATGCTGCTCTGTCTGAGCACTTCAAACCATTCCCTAAAGCTGCAAAGATCCAGAAGACACTGGCAAGTCACTGCTGGTTAAAGGGAACAAGTCAGGGTGCTCAGTTTCCAGCCAGTGACTTTTCTTATATGAGAGTTTACAAATTCCATTACACCCATGTTAAATTCAGAATTGTTACCTTCCTCCATTGAAGTGCATTGCTTGAAACTTGATAAAATAGCAAAAGTGATTATAAATTTGGCTGGGAGACAGACAGGAGCTATGTCTGGTTGGATCCGTGGCTGTTCAATATTCATTTTCTTCTTCCTTTTTAACAGTGACAGGGCAGAATTTATTTTTACAATTGTATTGAGATATTTCATGGGTGCTCTCAGAGGAGCAGTTCAGTTGGAATCTTCTCTCTGTATTAAGGTGCTGCTGTTGGTCAGTTATAAATGTGGTAACTGCACCACCTAATGAGTGGCTTGTCTTCATTTTCTTTTGCCTTCACTCAAGAGTCAGGATTAAAAACACAAAGGAGACTAATTTTTTTGTGTTTGGACTTGGTTGTTTATTAAATCTTATCTAAAGTACAAAGAGTTCTGCAACAGTTCTAACTACCAGCTAAAAGTGAGGTGAATCTGGCTAGTTAAAAGGTCTCTTAAAGCTAAGCAGTCCAATAGAGAATTACACCTAGATTATTGATACTTTTGACCCAATAACCAAACTGCTGTGACCTGCAGTGCAGCACTCACTGTCCAACCAGAAACTACTGCCTGAAATCATGGAGAAGGAGGAAGAAAAAGAGACAGCACCCAAAATCCTCTGTCTTGTCCCATACCTATTCCTGTATTATAAAACCTTCAAATTCCAAACCCTTAATCGTGTGAAATCACACATTTCTATTTAACTACACACTCGTGATTTTAACTCCATCACTCAAATTTGAAGCCTTCTCCAAGGCCTCAGGTCCAAAGCAGTGTTCTCCAGGGGATCAGTGCCAGAAAGTACAGAAAGCTCAAAAATCTCAGATTTCTGGGATCCAACATTCAGTGTTTATTCACACACCAGAGTTCAGAGCTGCAGGAAGAAAGGACTGCACTAAGGCAGAGTACAGTTCAGGATGCAGGTTCCTGAGCATTCAGGACTGTTGGGAACATGCAGCCTGATTTGAAGATGATGCTGAAGTTCTGGAATGAATTCATGAATCCAAGGAAGCCCTGGCTGGTGGCCTGCAGAGTGGGATAGATGGAGCAGTTTCTCTGTCAGGCATTGCATGGCCAGGGACAGCTCTTCCTGCAGGGTTTCATGCACGTGGCAGCTGCTGGGCTTGAAGCAGAAAGATGTGAGTCTAACAGGAATTCAAGGAAAAAAAAACTGCAGTGTCTCAAAGCTGCTTTGAATCAGGGCTGGGTAGGAATGATTCTGCCTGCTGGCTGCTGGAGAAAGGTGATGGAGTCATTGTCACAACAGTGAGGACTGTCTGTGGGTGTGTGTGGTGGACATTGCTATTGCCTCACCCAGCCCATGCTTACCTGGCACCCTCAGAAGGGAAGGCAGCTGCTAGAAAACCTGACAGCCTCACAGCAGTGAGCTGAGGGGAGGTACAGGCCATGGCACAGCCCTGTCTCCAGTGCACAGCTCCCAAACCCCCTGGAGGTTCCTGGAGAAGACGGCAGGAAGGAGAAGGGCTCCAGTGTTTGCTTGCAGCCAGGCACCCGAGGGAGGTGCTCTTGTCTGAGGCTAGCACTGACTCCTGCCATAAGGTACTGGGGTATTTTTACTCTAAAAGCACAGTCTGAAAAGGCTAACTTGTTCTGCCATGTATAGCAAATGATCCGTCTGCTGAGCCACCTGGAAGGCCTCTATTTTTAGGCTCTTTCCTCGGAGCAGTTGTAACTTGAATTGACATATTGTTAGCCAAAAGCATGGCACACGAGGCACGAATATGTCTGGAGCCACGCAAGGCACTGATTGTTAGCAGCGCTGGCAACAGGGGCTTGGCAAGGGCCAGTTGGCTTTTTCCAAGTGGGAAAGCAAGCACACAGGTTTAACCAGTACAGGTCTGGCTTTCAGCAGCCTGAGCTGAGCAGCCTGAACAAGTCAGTCCTTGAGCTCCAAGAGGGGAGAGCAATGAAGGACACCTTGGACCTGCTGGGCAGAGTTCAGCCTGGCAGTCACCAGTTGTGAGCACACCCAGGTGCCTGTGGCCTGGAGTACACTGCTGAAGCCTGAGCTGTACATGCAAGGGAAGAGGTTTTGGCTTTTTTCTTTTTGTTTCTTAATTAAGACATCTTTTCCCTAGGTCTTCACGCTTCTTCCTCACTCCCCAGCTATAGTCCATGGTCACAGAAACTCCACAGCCTCACAGAGGCAATTCTTTTCAAGGCCACTGTCAGGGTACAATCCCCTAATCTTCAGGTATTTCCATATTTTGTTTCTATGTTTGACTTTGAATATTTCTGTATTAAATCACACTCTATTGTTCCAAGGGATAAATCCGTATTTATCACTTTGCCAATCTTTGTTTCATTCCCACAAGGAATTGGCAAAGCTTTCCTACCTGTGGACCTGTGGACCTGTGGATCCTCAGGAAGCTAATTTGAATTACTTGTTCTGTGTGTTTCTCTGTGGGTGCAGGTGGACATTTCTGTTTGCTTTCTTACCAGTGTTAAATTCTGGATCCAGGGAATTTTGGTCCCTTTTTCCCAGATCAACTTTGACCACAACTCTCTACCATGGTAGATTTGCTTGGAAATCTGATTTCCTCTTTGTTCTTGTGTTTTGAGAATAGGGAAGTGGAATTTCTGCCCCATATTCTAGTTCTACAAGAAGCTAATGGTGAAGCTTTGCCAAACAGAGTTGGGCATTCCCAGAAGGCAGAAACACCTACAGGTGTTGGGCTCATGTATTATTTGTACAAAGGTTTGCAGTTTAGGTGCTACATTTTATTCAACTGTGGGCAAGGAGTTACTTTGATCCCACTCAGTCAATTTGCAACAGCCTTTCCCTGCTTTGAAACACTGTCAGAATCTCAGTAGTCCATACCCTGCCTCTGAAAACATGCATTCATTGAGTTTAAAATGATTTCCACTTAGCTCTCTGTTGGGAAGGCTGTCAGACCAGTGTATTATCCAGCAATTGGAAATGACTGGAGGAGTTTTCTTCTGTAATACTTCTCTGCAGCAGTAGCAAGGTGAGGAAGAATGCTGCTGTGTTTGGTCTAGGGCTTTTTGCTGAACTGCTGGGTGTGCTCCAGATGTGCAGTCAGATGCAGGAAGCAAGGGCTGTGAGGCACTTCATTGCTGCTGAAGTACAGAACTGCTCATATATAAATATATATACACACCTCAAGTCACCAGCACTGCAGCTGCTCAGAACCCGGGGTAATTGTGGGACACACTTTGACCCTACTTGTCAAAACAATCAGTAACTCAGGGAGAGGATTTCTACCCAGGCTGCAGCATATTCCTGTGGGATATGGAAACTTCTCCCCTGTGTAATGGAGGACGTGATTAATTCTGACTGTGCTGACACAAGAAGGTTATTGAATAGGGTTTCCTTGTGAATGGCACATCCATTCCCAGAAAAAAAAAAACATTACAGAGATGTCAAATACACTCCCATTGTATTCTGAACACCCACCCCAAGGCTGCATAAAACCAGCTCAGGGTGCTCATAATTAAAAGCTGCAGAGAAGCATCTGCAAACCTGTGCATTTCATAGTAAAAACAATCTGAAGACTTCTATATTGAAACAAAATTTTAACTCTGCAGCCTCCCCGAGTGTCCTGAGTCTCTCAGTAGCAGTGGAGCTGTACCTGCATTGACTGTGGAGAGAGATGAGTCAATGACTTAGATCTGACTGCAGGCACCCGGGTCTGGCCAAACAAATCACTCATGAGCAAGGCATTCATCACTGTTAGCCTCTGCAAAGGGGACAAGGACCTTGGCAGGTCTGGGCTCCTCCTGCCTCAGTGTGGGGTGCACAGCACCCTGACCTCTGACACCAAATGTGGGAGCTGGAGCTGGCTCCAGCTGACCTGCACATGCTTCCCCTACTGAGAGCACCTAAGAACCAGTGCCAGCTATTACTCATGGTGCTCCAAGCACTCTGAAAGGTGTTTTGGTGCAGGGTAATGGATGTAGCATTCCCAGTGAATTCCCTGAGATTTAATGCTGCACTGACACAGCTCCTCTCAGCAGCACTCACCTTGCTGCTGCTGCATTCAGTTCACTGCAGGCAGTGGAAAGATTTGCAGCTATTAAAAAGCAGGGAGAGTAATTGTTACTGCTCTGTGAAGTTCTGAAATGCTCCTGTAGGAACTGTTGGAAAGGCCTGGCCATGACTCACAAAGGCTTTGCTCTTTTATTCCTGTTCTGGCAGGGCCATGCTGGTGGAGGGAGCAGGGTGTCCTTGGGGAAGGCAGGGACAGCTGGGGATACCATGGTTAGGGTTAGGGACCACCAGGGACACCAGCACAGCGTCCTACAGCAGGATTGTGTCACTGCAGGACCCTTCTGACTGACTGCTTTATTCCCTTGGAATCTCCATATCATTCCCTTGGAAGCAGCTTATCGTGGTCATGGTACAAAAGGTGCTTGACAGAGCACAAGTCTCAAGTAAGAAAAACAATTTGATTATTTCTGCCATCTCATGCACACATTGGACACCTTCTAACTAGAACATAAAGAGGTCTCTGTGAAGGATCAAGAGATTCTGTACAATTTCTTTCCATAAGAAGTTTCAGGGATGTGGTAGGTCTGGGAATTTATTGATCAGCACTCTGAGTCCCTGCTGCAGCTTTCTAGGAGCATCAAGGACCTTAGGAGAATATCCATTAAGATACTGGGTGCTGGTAGAAGTCTGATGGTTAGTAGAATGATTAAGAATGAAGAATTATTAACTGTTAATACCCATAAAAAAACCTCAGTGCATAGAGCCATTGGAAAAGAACTAGTTCAGAAAGTTTTCTGTCCTCCAGCAGTCAAGAATTAGGACTGGGGGGGGTTTTGAATTTCAAGTACTTCTTAATATTTCATTTACATAAGTGCTAGAGATAACCTACAGGTCAATAATTATTCAGTAGCCACTAATTAAACCCTGTAAATGCATAAATCAACTAAATTATGTTATTATTTCTGTTGTTGTTAGTGTGAAATCCTAGAATCATCCTTTTACTTGGATAGATCTTACTGATCAAGTAAGATTTTTTCCAAGTAAAAAGTTCACAAAATTAAATGTTATGTTCAGCCTTGTGCTTAATTTAGAATTTAATGGTATTCCGGGCAGCTGCCTGTTCTATTTATTTCTGCTTTTGTATATTAATTGGTTATAGCATTCCTTCTGCCTCTGAGGTCTGGAGGTGGAAGCTTTACAGCTTAATTAATCAATGCTTTTGCTATATTAATGTCATTGTGGAATCTGGGATTGGATGGGGTTCTTTTCCTGCTCCCAGCAGTGGTGAGAGCCATTTGTGTGGAGCTTCTTTTCCAAAGCGTGCTGAGCTTTGGGCTCATGGGCTTAGCTCTGCTCTCAGGCTCGCTGAGCAAACAGCCAGGAGTCCATCCCATGTCAGCAGTGCAGATACTCCAGAATATCTTACATTAAATCAGATTTTGAGGAATTCATTGATCCACATGCTGTGGTGGCATGAGGAATTCCAATTGCCTGTGCCATCTGGAGAGGATGCCTGGATCATTTCCCCCATGTGAGCAACAGAGTGCTTGGAGAAATCTCATGGATTTTAAGTTTTAAATTTGCCTCTCTGGCTGAGCTTGTGGCAGTTTAAATACAGTTCCTCTGACAGCATAGTTACATCCCAGTTTTTTCTTTCTTTTGATTCTCAAAGTATTTGGTTCTTCTTGAGTGCAGCATCTTCCAAATTGAGAGTACAATGCAAACATCACGGATTCATGTTATTATTTTGGGGGGTGGTGGTGAAAGATAACATTTGTAGATGTGGAAAAACATTGAGTGAATTGTTAGGCAGAGATTATTTAAAAGGTTTTGTGTCTTTGATGCATTTGCTGTTTAATGAATATCACACTTTAGACTCTTGGAGAGTTCTGCTTCCATATTCCCATCTTGGTTTTGCCAAGATAAAACACTGGACCACCAATACTAAGTTCAGCTTGAGCTAAAAGACCAAGTTAGATAAATCAGTATTTGCTAGTAAAGGAGCACAAAAGGAAATGTATATCAGAGTCAGGCCAGGGGGGTATTTAAAGCATTGTCAAGTGGTACTATGTCACATACTTTATGGCTAACTTGTACCTCAGACAGACTCAAGAGAACCTCAAAAGCATCACTGCAGTGGGGGGGAAAAAGTGAAAATATATGGTGTAGAAAATCCCTCTTTTTCCCAGCCTATCAAGAGGGTGCCTCCCTCAATCATCATCAATTTTACCTTTTTCCCCAGAGCTGTTTACTGATCTATTTTCGGAGCTCTGTGTAGTAGCAACAACAAGAAGAAGAAAGGCTCAGCAAACAGGCCTTTTCCCCTTCAGGTACAGAGCAGGGGATCTATTAGTGGGAGAGATGCTATTTTTGAAGCATTCCCACTGTCCCACTTATTCACTGGTCTCATCCATCCATCCACCTCTCAGAAAGCCGTAACAATGCAGGCACAAAGCCTTTGCACAGACGTGCGTGTCCCGCTGCTGTTTAATGGGTGTTGCTGAGTGAGCTCCAAAGGCTCTTTCGTGTCAGTCCCTGGCCCAGTTCCGAGCTCGGCACATCCTCTGCTGTGAAGTGCTGCCACTGCCTGGGAGGCACAGCCCCTGCCGAGCAGCAGAGGTGATGATGCTCAGAGTTCATGCCGTTCTGAACTGCCGGGAAAAGTCGTTTATTTCTAACTGCCCCGATGAGCTGACCACAATCCCATCGGTGAAATCCCTGCTCCAGAGCTCCAGGCAATCCTGCTCCAGGGGACTCCGTGTTTTGAACAGCTGAAGTTTGGCTCTGTTGTCCATCCAACAGTTCTAGAAGCTGGAAGTGCCCAGAGTTCAGTGATCCTGACCTTCGTTTTCTCTGGATAAACTTAAGAGCAAGGCAAGCAAAGGGCCCCCGAGTGTGTGACAAATCATCCTCACAGAGATCTGCTCTGGCTTTAAGGCAGGTTTGTTCCTGGACATCTTCCCCAGTGTGGGAGCTACACTCGAAATTTACTTTGCTTAGTAACTGTCTAGTGCTTGGATTGGAAACCGAGATGGTGTAACCTTGGGGGAGTCATGGAATTGCATATAACCCTATTTGCAAGTTTGGGATATTAAAATCCTCTTCTTGAAGAAGGGCAAGAAGAAGTCTATTAAGTTCCCTAGGAGGCAGACTGCTGGGAAATGAGCATCATTGCAATTCACATGCTTGAGTGAGACATGAGTACAATTTGCTATGAGCTCTGCAGCATGAGCAGCATTTTCTTCATTCTGTTGTACTGAGATTTTATAATTTCATTACTTTAAATTGAATAGGACATGAAGGAAAATCCATCTATGGAATAGAAGCATACTTCAGTGCATCCACTCATGCTTTAATATCTTTAGACAGGGACACATCCCATTGGAAGTAGTTTGTGCTAATGTTGTGAAAAGCTTAATCTGAGAAATTGAGGCGTGCATCCTTTAGATTATTCACCTGCCCAAAAGCTTGTGCCTTCTTTTCAAATGACACTCCCACTGAAAATGTATGGTTTTCATAATAATAAATATTTAACAGCCCTGAAGAATTCCAGACTTTTGCATATTTATCAAGTGATTCAAGCAGAAAACCTTGTCCTATCCTTGCATGCACCGCTCTAAAAAGGGAGAAAGTTTGCTTTCCATGGCTCATTCAGTTCTTAATAGGCAAGGCAGTTTTAGTCTGAAATCATTTAGTGCTCTCAGTGCACTCATCAGATGTAGACATTGGTTCTGGCTCTCTGCAGGTGGAGCAGTGTGAGCTGGTTTTGCTCTTGAGGCTCTGGTTGCCATTGCCATTCTCCAGTGGCTTTTTCTGAGCCCTGTCCCAAATTCATGAAACGCTCCTTAGCATATCCCCCACCCTAGTTAGTGCTGAGACCATAATTTCGTTTTGTTACTGACAGCTAATCCCATGAGGAATGTATGCAAAAGGAGAGAACCGTAAATGAGCAGGTGATCATGGAAGAATTGCTTCTCCCATTCCACCCCCAAGCATGCTCTCACACACACACACACCCCTTGCCCTCCTGAGGAGGTGGAATTGCTAAAGGAGCAGGAAGAGCAGCGCTGTTCCACAGGGAAAGGCAGCTCAGCAGCTGAGGGAGCCCAGGCACAGGCAGGGGCAGCATCCTCCCCTATGGGGCACAGCCCCACAGCACCTGAGCTGGGAAAGCAGGACAGGGCTGCTGACCACTGCAGGTCCAGGAAAGTCAGAGAGCTCAGGAGCCAACATGGAAACAGCAAAGGACGGGGGGCAGGACCGAGGATCCCGACTCCACAGCTTGAAGGGACAGCTGCCATTAAAAGATGAGTGCTCCCTTCCCTGCCTCCTCCTGCAGCCTGCCTGGCACTGGGAATGCCGGGCTGCTGTTCCCTTCATTCGGTGCCATGAATCTCCTAAAGCCACTCACAGCCTGACCATCAAAGCAATTCATGGCAAAGCAGTTCTCTTGTTTGCTAAAGTGTCACGCTAAGGCAATTTGAAATCCGGGTTTATCTTCCCATTTCTTTAACTGCTGTTTCCTGCAAATTCACAGCACTGAATAAACGAAGAGCACACAGTAATAAATCACTCTCGTTGAGGCTGCTTGGCATCCGAACACTGCGGCCAGAAAGAGATGTCACACCTTTGCTGCGGTGACAGCAGGGGCGGTGAAGGATGGTGCTGCCCCCTCCCCCAGCGCCAGGCAGGAGATTCCAGCTATCCTATGTCTGCAGCCCTTGATGTGTGCCAGCTGCCATTCATTAAACAGCCCTGGAGAATTTACATCCATCCCCAGCACGTCTGATTTACTGACCAAAGACTTTCCTAAAGGAAACATCTTTTTCTTACCCTCCTTCACACATACAGCAATTTGATGTGGGGACATCTTTTCTTCCTTGATTCCTAACTATTTAATTTCGAGGCACCCCAATAGCTGCCTTATTTCCTAACCACTTTTAGCATCTTTATGAGCTTTACAGGCTCTTCCATGGACAGCTCCTGAGCTATCCTTTTAGACATGGCAGCTTGGCTTGGCTTCTGCTCCACAGGATACTTTGCTCCAGTTCAAGGTTAAATATTAGGCTATTCCCCAGAAATCCGTATTTCAGTTGGATGCTCCAGCAGAGTGCTGAGCCCTTTCAGTCCCACACAGGAGAAGCTCTACAGAGGTTGCTTGTTAAGGGAGAAAGCCACATTTTGTCATTTGGTACTGTTTAGTCATGGGTCCTGTGCCTTGGGGCTGCCTGAGGCATTGTCTCTACAAAAGCCGTTTTAAAAACAGACTTTGCATCAGATTCCTGAGAGTTAAAGACGATCTGGCAATGTTTAGTGCCATTACTGTTCTTCTTTGTGCTCCCTGTTTTAGCAGGTCCTTGGGAAGAGAGCTTTGCGATAACCTGTCCCTAATCCTGGAGAAAGCTGTTTTTTCCTGGGCTGCTCAGGGCTCTGGTGAAGAGAGGTTGCATTTGGGATATGGATGCACTTGGCAGCATGGTCTTTCTTACACCTGATGGACTCTTCCAGGTGAGAGGGATGATCACTGATTCCCAGCCTCTTCTTTGTGACTCATTGTTGGTGACTGAGAAGTGTCTTTGAAAGCAAGGGATTCTTCCCCAGCTAAGCCATGATGGGTTTACAAACCTCTTTGGCTTCCTTTTTGGTTTTGATAGGAAATGAGTCCCACTTCTGCCTTCTGCCAGTGATCAAAGAGAAGGCAGCTGCCTGAGTTACAGCCCATGTCCTCCAAAAGAAGCCAAACACTCCTGTGGAGGTCAGTACATTGAGTTTTGTACCGGTTTGAACTGAACTACACCTGGCAGCCCAGGGGCAGAGAGGTGCTGCATCTTTTTGTTCTCCCAAGACATCTAATTTTCTAGAAGAGGATATAAATATTAACAAATAATTGCTGTTCTGGTTAATAAAAGAACCCATTTTCCATCATCCCAGGAGCAGACATTGATTTCTGTAGAAATTCAGCAATCTCTGATCCAGAGAACAGACCTGTTCACTATTTATGACTTACACTGAATGGTTTTCCAAAAAATAGAGTCAGGGATTTGATGTTGAATGATTCATGGAAATCAGAAAAAAGGTCAGTCCCCAAGAAAGTCTGATAAGTATTTCAGAATTGCAGCAGCACCTTCCCAGACTGTATTCCTGGCTCAGTTATCATCTTTGAACTCTCCATAGTCCCTGATTTCTTTCTGTCTTGCCCATAACCATCCTGACTAAATCCAGGGACAGGCAATTTCATCATTGTCTCTGTTAAGCTCCCAGCACTCGTTCCTGAGTTACCACAACAACAAGGATTAAGTGACAAGCAAATGAAGAACCAGTCAGATAATGGAGTTTTTAAAATGGGGATTACTGGTGCTGAAGATGGAATGGCCTCTTTGATGCTGTTACTATCTATAGCACAAATCCTTCTCAGTCTTTGGACTATTGACCTGACACACTGAAAAGGCTCCTTTGCAGCCCCCATTGTCCAGAGAAAGGGAGAAGCTTTGAGCACAGATGTCTTCAAGGCATAGGAAAAACACAAGGCAAAGAGATAAGCTTGGTAATTTGAAAGCATTTGATTTCTTTCAAGCACAATCCCGACGTTTTAGCTGAAAGTGATATCCCGATCTTATCTGTGCTGCTTTTTCTCCAAGGTGTGCACTCAATACTTTGTAATCTCCAAAGATACTCCGAGCTAATCTTCCAGCAGTTTGCAAATCAGATCTGTTGGAAAGGACTGTCTGAGGAGGTTCTGGGGAAAATGTTGTCCCTGACCTTTGGACCCTTGTGTGTATGTTTGCTCCAGTTCTTTTTGGGGTGCCTACAGGTTGGACTGGATATAGACCTTTACTACCTAAGAATAAATAGCTGGATTTGGGAATAACTGGGCTGATTGTTCTTGGTTTGGGAGGTATCAGTTAATGGCAGTGGGATAATTTGTAGGAAGGTGAGGTTTTTTACCCTTTGTCCATAACATAATGCAGACAATGAGTCTGCAGAGCTGGTAATGTCCAGGGAACCTGGACAAGCATCAGCCTTTTGCTCTTTCATCCAGAGTTCTGGGGTGTTTGCAAATAGATTATCAAGTTCATAATATTGTGAGGAAGCTGGGGATTGTAATCCTCTCTATTTTACAGATATAAGGTGAAATTCTCTCCTGCATTAGGGCAACACTGTGCTTTCTAACAGAGTTATGAAGACTGCCTGCAGGAACTTAACAGATGTAGCTGTGCTTCACACACACTCCCCTGCTTGGGTCTCAGATTAATCCCTGGTTTTGTGAGAGCTCTGTGGGATACCAGGCAATTAGCAAGTGTTGGACCCGTTTCAGTTTGCTCTGGGACTGAAAATATGTGTGCAAAAGAAAACTGAGGGGTGAGGCTGAAAGCTGCACTTGTAGAGAAGTTGCCTCCCTCTATTTTGACTCTGCTCCTCGTCTGCATTCAGGGAAACTCAGCACAGTGGGACTCACTCAGGTGTTCTCTCCTGGAGATCCTTCTCAGTGTCACCACGAGCTGTGCCCCACAGAGCTGCTGTGCCCCATAAGCTGCTGTGTCCTATAGGGCTGCTGTGTCCCACAGAGCTGCTGTGCCCCACAGAGCTGCTGTGTCCCACAGAGCTGCTGTGCCCCACAGGGCTGCTGTGCCCCATAAGCTGCTGTGTCCCACAGAGCTGCTGTGCCCCACAGAGCTGCTGTGCCCCATAAGCTGCTGTGCCCCACAGAGCTGCTGTGCCCCACAGGGCTGCTGTGCCCTACAGGGCTGCTGTCCCTCTGTGTGTGCACAGGCCTCTGCTGATGCCATCACCTTCCTTAGGTGATACTGCCCAGGTTCACAGGGGCTGCTGCCTCCTTTCTCTTGGTGCCTCTTTGTAACTCAGGACTCAAAACACTCGTCCAGGAGCTTGCAGGAGAAGTGACTTCTACTCTGGCTTCAGAGCATTTTCCCTTCCAGTGTTCCAGTTCTGGATATCAGAGCTGTTTCAGCATTTTGTTCCAGACTTTTATTTCCACAAGTTTTGGATATGTCTCTCTCAGTTGCACGTTTTGTGTAGCATCAATACATCATTGGCTGGAGAATCCTGGAGTGACCAGCCTTGCTGCTTTTACTCCATTCCCTTTCCCTTCTCACGACAGCATTCCATAACAAACGGGATCGTCCTTCCTGTATTCAAACCCTTCAGCTATTGGCAGGTGGTGTTCAGGACCCTCGGTCATTGCTGAGCCAAGCTGTACATATTTAATTGTGTTAATTTAAACTTTCTTCACAAGTCAGTCCTTTCAGCTCCCTCATCACTTGTGTCAGTTTTTCTGAACTGTCAATAAGGAGCCCATGACAGAACACCACGTTATAGATGCAATTTCACTACAGTGGCAAAGAAGAAATTTTACTGTTTCCTTCTTCTTTAATGCAGTGTCACTGCAGATTCTCCCTCAGAATGCCTTTGCTTTCTCTCCCCTTTTGCTGATGTATTTTAATGAAAACTCACCACCAGTTTCTCCTAAGTCCCCACGTGTTGCCCAGGGTCAACACTGTACATAGGATGTGGGGAAGCTATTGGCCTTAAATTCAGGACCCTCAAGAAGGATGGTGGGCTTATTGATCGGGGTGAAGTGCTGCTAGGAGTCCCCTGAGGCACAGCAGTTTAAACAGAATTCAGGCAATGAGTCACAGCCAGAGCTGAGAACACAAGTCAGGAGCTCTGGTTGCTGTTTTCTGATCAACCTTTGCCCGAACGGCCCCTCTCTGAGTGCATGCTCTGAGCTGCACTGGCAGCCTGAGCTGCAGCACCTGCACCCTGCTCTGTGTGTGTGCAGCACCTGCACCCTGCTCTGTGTGCAGCACCTGCACCCTGCTCTGTGTGCAGCACCTGCACCGTGCTGTGTGTGCAGCACCTGCACCCTGCTCTGTGTGTGTGCAGCACCTGCACCCTGCTCTGTGTGCAGCACCTGCACCCTGCTCTGTGTGCAGCACCTGCACCCTGCTCTGTGTGCAGCACCTGCACCGTGCTGTGTGTGCAGGCACACCCGAGCTGGGCGCTGCAGCCCTGCAGGGACAGCCCCGTGATGCTCAAATGCAGCCACACTCGTTCCACGCTGCCCTGTGTGAACTGATCTGTTCAGACTGGAGCTGGTTTAGGTGTGATCTGTTTCAAAGGCACTGACGGGGGAAGCTGTGGAAATGGAACATGAGTTGACGTGTCAGTGTGACAGCAGAGACTCAGCATGGGTACACTGACCTGGCTTGGTGCTCAGAGCACCCTGCCCTGCCCCTGCCTTCACCACTGAATGACTGTGTGAGCATGGCTGAAGCACCTCCCCACCCTTGGCCTCTCTCTGCTCCCTGACCCTTCATCTAGAACATCAGCCCTCTCAAACAGCAGCTTTGAGACTTTTTTATGCAGTACCTAAGCAGCAGGGGCTGGGTTATCTGGGTTTAGATTCTCTCAATCACTCTGATGAAGCCCATCACAACAGAACAAACAAAAGCAGAGCAGAGTGATAACCCCTCACTAAGTTATTAGAATTGCAGCAGGACTAAATCCCACTCAATCTGCTAAAGACAAGGCTGCCAGCAAGGGAATATCAGTCATGTAATAAATGTATTTTTAAACAGGGAAATAAGGAATGTCTGAGGAGCTACAGGCCAGGCAGTCTCACCTCAGGACCCAGCGAGATGGATCAGATCTGTGCTATGGCAGATGCAAAATAAGGAGGTGATTGATGGAGCCAGCATGGCTTCACTGGGGGCAAATCCTGCCTGCCAAAATTGGTGACCTTCTATGACAGGATTATAGTGTGGAGGGTGGGGGAAGGACAACTGAATCATCTGCCTGGACTTGTTTAAAGCATCAGGCACTGTCCTGCACAATCCAATCTCTGAACTGGAGAGACGTGGATTTCATGGCTGGACCACAGGGTGGGTAAGGAATTGGCTGGATGGGCACAGCCAAAGAGCTGTGGTCAGTGGCTCAGTGTCCAAGTGACCAGTGGTGTCCTCAGGGGTCAGACTAGGACTGGTGCTGTTGGGAATCTTTGTCAGGGACAGGGACAGTGGCATCCTGTAAACCCCCAGGTTTGCTAAGACAGCAGGCTGTGTGGTGTGGTATGTGTGGTGTGGTGTGGTGTGGTGTGTGTATGGGGTGTGCTGTGTGTGGGGTATGGTGTGTATGGGGTGTGTTGTGTATGGGGTGTGTTGTGTATGGGGTGTGTTGTGTATGGGGTGTGTTGTGTATGGGGTATGGTGTGTATGGGGTATGGTGTGGTGTGTATGGGATGTGGTGTGTATGGGGTGTGCTGTGTATGGGGTGTGTGTTGTGTATGGGGTGTGTTGTGTATGGGCTGTGCTGTGTATGGGGTGTGTGCTGTGTATGGGCTGTGCTGTGTATGGGATGTGCTGTGTATGGGGTGTGCTGTGTATGGGGTGTGTGTTGTGTATGGGGTGTGTTGTGTATGGGGTGTGCTGTGTATGGGGTGTGCTGTGTATGGGGTGTGTTGTGTATGGGGTGTGCTGTGTATGGGGTGTGTGTATGGGGTGTGTTGTGTATGGGGTGTGTTGTGTATGGGGTGTGCTGTGTATGGGGTGTGCTGTGTATGGGCTGTGCTGTGTATGGGGTGTGCTGTGTATGGGGTGTGTGTATGGGGTGTGCTGTGTATGGGGTGTGCTGTGTATGGGGTGTGTGTATGGGGTGTGC